>PVJL010011155.1:0-44530 GCA_004026885.1 Lyroderma lyra
TCTATGCTTTCCCTAGATGGCTTAGATTCTAGAGATATTTTTCTGTTGGGAATCTTAAACTGTGTAGGAGAGCTTGGTTTAGTTATGCCTGTCTCTCATGTGTTGTATACTATTTCTTACTTGCTTAAAACACCAGTTGTTATTACTTGGTAAATATACATCTTGGGGTGGAGGTTGGGAGAGTAAGGGGATGATTAACATAGCTGGTCATTTTGGCAGAGTAGTGGAAGACTGTCAGTGGAACAAATCAAATGGGCAAACTGAATGGTTATCTGGTGACTTCCGGGAGTCTGGGATTTGTCAGCGCTGATCCATGGGGGCCTAGTACTAGCAGGAGGGTTGGTCTAGGTGATGAAACAGAAACTGAAAATCCTGTAGGGCAGATTGGAATGGGGTGGGGAAGGTGCAGAGCTGAATCAG
Organism: Lyroderma lyra; assembly: GCA_004026885.1. NCBI lineage: Eukaryota > Metazoa > Chordata > Mammalia > Chiroptera > Megadermatidae > Lyroderma > Lyroderma lyra. Next base: position 421 of record PVJL010011155.1, read on the forward strand.
AATCAAAGCATCTTAGGATCTATATAGCCTTTAGTATAAACTCGTACCCTCTGATGCTCTCCTTGTTCTAATGAAATATTAAAACCAACCAGAAACTCATCAAAAGAAAAAGAAGACTTTTAAGAATTTAGGGCTTTATTTGTATGTTGCAGGGTGGGCTGAAAGTGGGAGAGGAGGGTGTTTTTTTTTTCTTTTTGTAAGACATCATAAAACAAGACACCTGTTATTAAAATAGTGATATATTCTAATAAGATCAGGAAATGTCACTATCTGATAATCAGGGAAGACATATTTGGGTCCATTATGCAAAAAGATTGCATTGCATTTGAAAGAAAGACTGAGAACAACAATCTTCAGTGGGTGATTCTTGATAGGAAAGATGGAATAATGGGAAATGCAAGAGCTGCTAATATTATGAACTAGACTAGGAAACACATTGAAAGAGCAAAGAAAAATCACTCACATAGACCAAAAATGAGCTTAAGTAGAAAGTAATATACCAAAAATATTGTTGTCCAATAACAATATTTCTGAGAAAAATAGTCATCATGACTTGAATTAATTTCATATAATGTCCAGGCTCACCTTCATATTTCTTATTTACCAAGAAATTTCTTCCACATTGGTGCACCTGGTAGTAAAAGTGAACCATTCAAAACAAACTTGTACAAATTTGTACTCAGTACAGACCACCAGCAGTACTGACACATCAGATGCCTTGGAAGCATACAAAAAGAATGGATATAATGCTGAGAGTAGGCTACTTAAGCATTGCATTTGTCAGAAATTAACAATTTGAATTTTCTGTTTGCAACTGAAGCTGTGAATGGCAAGCCAAGTGTAGAGAGCATGACTGCCGCCAAATGTAAATACATTCTAGCTAGCACATGCTCAGTAAAGCAATGTAAAAAACCTTAGCACATGCACAGAAAGTCAATGCAAACAATTTCAGCACATGAGCAAAGGTAAGCCACTTTGAATAGCTGTGCAAGACTGATAAACTCCAGTATGCGCAATGGACATTGTAAACAAAATTGGCACAAGCGCAAAAAGCCACCAGATGAAACCGCCTAGGACCTTTGTAAACTATAAAAGCCTAGGAATACTCAAGCGCCCAAGGTGGGGTCTACACACCCAGTCCCTTTAAAAGGCCCTTGTGATTGGTCACCGCGATCCCTAGACTCCACCTCCTATCAAGACTCAGATTGACCTGCAAGCTATCTCCTCTAAACTGGGAAGTGTTGCTGAAACATCTGAAACTTGGAATCTCAGGTTAGTGACTCTATTTCATTTTTACTCTGCCTTATTTAACACTTATTCTGTTGTGTGACGCTTATTAATTTGTGACAAATGTAATACTCAGTGAACATTGAGTAAAGAGTGTTCAGCATTTAACATCGCCTCTGCGTGTCCTGCCTTGGTGTTGCTATTCCATTGACCTGGTACAGGCTGCCCTCTGGCACAAGCTATCAGTGTCATTCGTGGTCAATTCATTCTCCTGAATTGGGTGAGTTGGACTGGCTTTATAGGAAAGACTATAATTACCTAACTGGGAAGTGCTTGTGTGCTCACGACAGTTGGTATAGTCAGGGCTCCTGACATCAAATGGCGAAGTCAGTTCTGAATTTTATTTAAATTGGCAATCACAAAAATAAATCCTGGTCATTGCCTTAATTAACAGCATGAATGCAATGAATGCAGGGGTGGTTAGCCAAGCTAATTTTTAATAAGGCTGAAACTGTCTTGATATATAGTATTGATCAATATAACTGAATTCACTGGCATTTTGAACTCAATTGTGAACACTTTATATAAGGTTGCAACCAAAATGGCCTAAGTTAATTGTGGCTTAAATATTTATTCTCTATTATGCTTATGCTGGGGAAAAGGCTAGGAAAAAAAATTTTAATGGGGCCCCAACACTGTCCTGCCATCAGAAGATCCTTGGTATGAGACAGAACAGCAGTTCATGAGAAACTGCCCATGCAATCCATTCTGGATGTACAGATTAAAGAGTCCACATAATGTGGAACCTCTGATAAACAGAGCTGACAGGAAGGGAGTGCCTGCACTGTTGTTTAAAACCTTATTCCAGGTAGATGCTGATAGACATAAAGGAAAAGAGCTAGCTCAGAAAGTTCTCAGTAGAAGTAAGTCTGCAGACAATAGTAAGGTGTCTTTTGGTGATGACATCAAACCAAAACATCCACATCCCAAGGGCCAAGAACATTATAGTAATCCATGGAAAGAGCTATATGTCACTAGACCAGTTGTACTTAGGAAACAAGTTATAGATTACCAACATGGCCAAGGAAGACCTATATACTTAGAGGAAGATTGAGAATATACTAGACAGGAATTACAACTGATGGACCCAGATTTCCAACAAAGGGAAATGACAGATATAGACTGGCTGACCATGATAGGGGACAAAGGAGCTAACACAATTCTCCTTACAAGAATAGAAATGAGGCAGATTTGAGCTGTCACAGAACAACATGCACTTAACACCACAGTGCTTGAACTAACATAAGCTAACCCTCCTATGTTACTAACCTTATAAGATTGAATTGCTAAAGCATGGAAACTTGCATTTGCAGCCAGACATATAACAGCTCTAGGTGATCCTCTGTTTTGGAATGATATCACACAAGCTATAAAAATCACTAGGGAATTAGGAATTCATGTCTTATTTATGATAAAAGTGGAACTAATACTTCCTTGAAAGTTCCAGTTACAAATGATATTAGGAGAGCTATCCTCAGAGGAGCACCATAGAACCTTAAAATTACTTACATGCAGGCCTTGTCACAAGCTAAACTGTGGAAGGTATCTTCTCTGTATTCAGACTTGAAGGAGAACTTATTGGTCAAACAAAATTTTCTTTTTCTACCAAAAAGGCATTTCTTTTAATATATCTGCTAGGGCTACTAGAACAGATAGATAATTGGAAATGCAGAATGTGGAATACTAATAGCAATAATATTTATAGAAAGCCTAGGAAATGGAATACATGGTCAGACAATAGACAGTTTAGACCTTGGAAAAACAAAGTCTTATATTCCACAAGGAAAACCTAACTTTAACATACAAAAACATGCAGCAGAATGTTACATCTAATGTACAAAAATATTTTTCAAAAAACAGTCAATGTCCCAGCAGGAACCAGGGCTTCCTATTAAACAAACCAGTTTTCTTCAGCAGAAGGTAGAGAAAAATAGACCATACATTAAATTACGTGTAAATGTAAATTAATCAAAAGCATGTGGTTGAATTTTTAATAAATACAGGATCACAAATAACCTTACTTAAAGAAGACTTTATGGGAGTTCCTTGATGGTGTAGTGGCTTAAGACTTCGGTGCTGGCGCTGTTAACACTGCAGACTGGGTTCGATTCCCAGCCAGGGAACTACCCACATACCAAAAAAATAAAACAAACAAATAAGGAAGACTTTATGACACCTTATTGTGGAATTCCTATAATTGTAGAAGGATTAGGAAGCAAATAAACTGAAAGCTTCCCTATAACTTATCAAATACTAAATTCTAATATATAACCTATAAATAACAGGATATTTTTCTCCCTTTGTAGAAAATATTCTAGGTATGGATAATATTTCTATTAAGTAAGTAATACCTTTGAAAAAACTTAAAACTTATAGTTCTTTTCTGGTACAGGTTGAAATTAGTCCTATAGATGCCCCTAGACCATCTAAATCTACTTTTTACTAAGCAATACCCCTTAAAGGGAGGCCATAAGTAAATTAGAGAAAAAAATAGAGGAACTGCTAAAAGAAGATATCATTAGAAAAGGGAGATCTCACCTGTACAATAGTCCATTATGGCCAGTGTTGAAGCCCAATGGTCAATATAGATTAACTATTGATTTTAGAAATCTTAATAAATTCTCACCTAAGGTGGATGGTGTATTACCTGATGCTGAGGAAATTATTGATAGAATTACTGTTAGAAATTCCAAATGTTTGTGTTACCATTGATAGGTCGGACATGTTCTTTGCCATTCCTATCTCAGAAAAATCCAGGGAATATACAACATTTTATTTGGGAAGTCACACAATGTAGGTTTAAGAGATTACCACAAGGTTATTTAAATAGTCCAGTTATAGCACATACTCTTTTATCATCCCAAATTGATATACCAAATATACATCCACAATAATTTCTTATATAGATGACATTATTGATGAAAGATGGCAAGGACACCCTGGCAAAGGAAAAAGAAAATTAAATTACAGAATTGAGAGCCAGGGGGTGGACTGTTAATAAGGATATAAAACCCATGGTTATGACAGTTTGGCAAAATTCTTGAGCATATAATGGTCTTCCAAAGGAAGAAAGATTCCTCAATCAGCTATCAGTAAAATACAAGCACTTAAAGAACCCAGTAAAGACAGAGGCACAACATTTAAAGGATGTTTGGGGTACTGGAGACAACATATGCCATTCTTAGATCAGATCAAAGGTTTATGTATGATGTTACTAGGGAAAGCAGATTTTTAAGTCAGCTCAAGCATTATGTCCTTATTTTCCAAACTTCAAATTATCCAAAGAAAGGAGATAAGATTGGAATTGATTTAGTGTATTCAAATGACTATGGCACCTGGTCTTTATGGACCAAGGGCACTAATGAAGCTGTATTCAAACCAACAGGTTTCTGAACCAAGCACTTTCCTTATGCCACTTCTAAATATTAAAATCTGGAAAAAATGGTTTGACTTTTGTTTGAAGACCTTACATTCACTGAACCTCTGACTAGAAATGTACCAATTGCAATGTGTTCAATGGTGCCTGTGCCAGCACAGACCAAGTCCAGTGCCAAAGACATGGTGGGAGTGCCTCTTAACCAGAAGGTCCTTACATGGAAGTGGTACATTCAAAGCAGGGATGTAACCACTAAAGGACAGTCATCTTTCCTCATGGAGGAATTGCACCACGCAGAGATAGGCTTGCTGGCCTTTGTTCTGAGGGAGGAGCACATCCATGCCCCTATTGGGAAATGGGGCCCCTCCTGGTCTCTTATTCTGCACAATTCCTAGTTCACAGATGACTCTGAGGCCACCGATAAGGGACAGACCACATAGACAGCAAATGCTTACCGGCCCAAGGATCAGGTAACATTCACGGAAGCTGGCGGGTCTAAATATGCATGGCACGTAGAACTTAATGCAGTTGTGTTAGCTGCCAGGCAGTCAGTGAATGAACATCAGAAAGTTTTATGCATTTTTAGTGATTCATGGCAGTAGCTAATGGAATAGTAATTTGGTCTCAGAAATGGGCCCAAACAGATTTTAAAATTAATGGCAAGGATATATGATCCTGGGAATACTGGAGTGAACTACAATCTATCTCCAAATATATGAATATCTATGTTACTCATGCCTCAACTCATCAGAAAGATCATTCTGATGAAACTCTATTTAATAATATAGTTGATAAATTGACTAGGGAATTACTACCAAAACAATCACCTAAAAGGAAAAGTTACCTTCTAAATTTAAGGATTATGAGATTTATACTTGTCATAGAGTTCCCCTATTTACTATTGTTAAATCTGAAGGGCAGTGCTCTATTAAAAAGAAGGAATGCGGAGAGCCTCCACCACATATGATATCATTAATACAATTATAGCAAGAGCTATGTCACATAGGAACACATGCATTACACCAATGGTATAAGAAAATAAATATATACACACCTTGGCATAAAATCAAGAAAGCTGTAAAAGGATGTGAGCAGTGCAAATAATTCCATGAACAATATAAAAAAAGAGTCCTTATAGATACTTGTAAACCAGACATCTTTAATTTTATCATACAGATAGACTTTATTGGGCCTATGGACACAAGATTTCAGAAAAATATGATTTACCATAGTGGATGTGTATTTTGGCATTGGAATGGCATTTGCATGGAGCAATCCTAATGCTAAGTCAACTATACAGACCTTGGCCTGTTGGAGCAGCCATTATGGAATACCTAAACTAATAGAAAGCAACCAAGGATCACATTTTATAGCAAGCAAGGTAAAGTATTAGCAAATAAATATGATATACAATGGAATTATCATTTGGCCTATAATATAACTGCTTCAGGTACTATTGAAAGATTTAATGGATTAATAAAGAGGAAATTAGAAACTATAGGCCAAGTAGTACCTTGCAAGAAAGCTTAGATTTGGCTACATTTAATTTAAACCAAATAGAAAGGTTAGGGAGAAAAGCTCCACATGCCGTATTAAATATGGCACCTCAATTAATAGCTCTGGACATGCCTAGAATAGATAAAACACCAAGATTTCCCCATAGGGTCACAATTAAGGATAATTAGGGAAATCTTTCATTACAGGAAATAGTTGTGGATGGAGAAAGAAATACTTATTGGACCACAGGAGGAAGAGGACAATTACAGACATACAAGGCAAAGCAGGTCTCCCCCAGGAATTAATACAGACTGCCTGGGACTTTTTCTTTCACTCTTGTAAATATTATCATAGAGACCATAATCTTTTTCAGTATTAGACTTAGATCTAGAGACCCAATTTCTCATTGTATGCATTGAAATAATGGCTATTCCTATCTCAGTATTGATGGCTCAATTAATTCAGTATAGAACAAGCAATAACAAAATATATCCTTTTGGGCTAATTAAATGGAAAGGTCCTGAAAACCCTGATGGGCCAGGAAATGATTGACTTATACAATCAACTAGGTCACCTTAGAGGCAGACACTCTTGCTGCTTCTGCAACCACTTAAATCTCAATTGGTCTCAACCTATGGCTTATACTTATGAGTTGTTGATATCAGGTCAAACAATCATGCAAAAAGTACCTTGTTTGGTTAAAAATGTAGTTACCTGTAAAATCCCAGGATATTTCAAAGTAAAGGCTAATAACTTAATACAATCAATTTGGATTATTTATAATATCTGACTATTATAAAGAGTGTTCCTTAAAACTCAACTCAAACCTTTAGAACTTTTGTGTTATAGGCAAATATTTGGGCCTCTTAATATACTCCACTCTTACATTTTTGAGAAAAAGAAGATAGGTAGATATTGGACGGGAAGGAAAGGCAGAGCAACCACTTGCAGATTTGTAGATACATCAGAACAGGATGAACTCTTCACTGCCAGTGGTAGAAGAATCAGAGAAGTCATTGCAGAAAGAGAAAGGAATTACCAGGTCTATATCGACCTGAGGGAACACTGGGTAAACAATCAGGCCCAAAGGCTTAGTACTATTTTTCAGGCTATGCAGAACCATCAGAAACCCTATTGAATGGGGAGGATCTAGAGCCTTACATACAGGTGATGTCTTTTAACCTTTTAGGTAATAACGGGAGCCTTGGCTTGCCCTTTCAAGGCCACTACCACCCTAACCCTGGTGGTAATCTAATAATGCTATTTCGGATAGCCTTCTTTTTAATTGGACACTATACCCTTTGTGGTGATAGAAATTGTACTGATAAGAACACAGCTGCACACCAGTGCAAATCACTAACTAATTATACCACATGCCTATTAGAAACTTTGTCTTCTTAGGCATCAGCCATAAATGAGTGAACTAATGCCATTGATTCATTCAATCAAGACAATTTAATCCTACAATTAGGAAGGCATTATGTACTTTGGGAGATGTTGTACAAGATTTATCTGAATATTCCTATACTGAGGAAGGTGTACAATAACATGATATTTAGCTTATCTAGCACTGCGTAATTATAAGCTAATTCAGAAAAGTGTGGACAGTGAAAACCCAGAGGTGGTATTAATATCTGCTGAGTTGCAAGTTCCTCACATTAAAGTCAGTGAAATCTTGAGTGAAAACTGTATGGATCTGTTGGAATGTAATGTAACTGATTTGGAAGATGTTTTAAATTCTTTGGATTCAGATAGAATTGAGGAAGTCTGTGCTGAATTTTTAGCCCTAATCTCTGATGAAAATGAGGAAAACATACAGGGCACATCTGAATGCACAGTGCCACCTATGCCTAGAGAGAACACTTAAAATAATAGTATGGACCTTGCTATTGTATATACACTATTGCTATAGTGAGGACTCTCCTGCAACTAATTCTGTTACTATTAAGGTGCAAAATCTAATCTTTCTTGCTATTGCTAATCTATCAACAATTGCTGTTTTACCTGGACTATGAAACAAAGCACCAGGATACCTTTTACATAAAAATATCTTACTTATTGATAATATATTCAGGTATGTATCAGAAAATTGGAAGAAAATCATGAAATTTAGATCTTATTGTTCATTAACTGTAGATAAAAGAACTTGCCAACAAATAATCTCTCAGAGGTGGCAATCCCTAAAGGATAGAAAAAATTTTAAAGCATCTCTCATACTGATATAGATAAATGTATATAAGACATGACTAGTTGCTTTGATACCTCTTTATGCCCACACTTTGGGAACTTTTGCATCATTAACTGCACATACAGTAAAGGACAGTTAGACATAGGAGCTGAATTTCATAGCCAATGACTCACACTCCTGTGAACAAAGTGTACAGGGAGATAGATACCCTTGTGAAAACTGCACTTACACAAAAATACAAAAACAATGCATTATAGATTTTAGGGCAGGTAGACATCACTTAGCCATTTCTACTCTTAATGACTACCTCACACCTGAAAAATTCTTTAAAAAGTAAGGTAACAGATGGTCACCTAATGAATTAGATTGGAAAAGTAGAATGCATTCTGTCATATTAACTGAGGTAGAAGATACACTTCATAGAGATTATATGCCTGCAAGCCCACTTATATTGCAAAAATATACCAGAAAATGAAATATGTTTGTATCATTGGAGGAGTAGGTAATTTTACTACATCTCTATATCACATGTACAACAAAACTATTAAAGTTAAGAAAGGCTTATTGTGCATAAAACTAAATTTTATAGTAAACCATGAAATTCCTGATTTCAAGGGAGACTTACAACCTGTTGTGCATCTTACACAGAAACCTTAACCAATACTTATTGTGTGCAATGAATCATACCAAAATTAATTCATCCTGGGAAGGTTATCACAAATTTGTATTTATAGATAGACTGCTTTTGGAAAAAAAGAGACAAATTGTGTGCAAGATGTAAGATATTAATAACAACAGATAGCAATTCTGCTTTCCTGCTAAATCAGACTGATGACATTAAACACTATGTCATCATCGATCAAATGGATAACTCTTACAATATGTCCACTGCACATGCAATTAGAAAAACTATAACTTGGTATCATTGTTTACATTGGATGCTGTTGCTACAAAATAACCATACCTTGCATCCTATTAGAATGCACTAACTGTAGATTCATAGAGAAAGGTAAACCTCTATATAATATTTTTAAATCTACATTTGCAAACAAGAAAATATGTACTGACAAGGATACAATAAGAGACAAATTAGGACAAGGTATTTGGGTGGTTTGCAATCACCATTATCCTACAATTATCATAAATCCACCAGTTATTAATATTAATGGTCCATGGTTACCTAATATATTTTCTTACACCTCACTGTTCTATACTACAACTACTAAAAAATATAATTATCACACCACACAGATGAAATATGTGGGTTATGGCTACAGTAAGTTACACGTAGCCTATTACCCAGAATAAGACTGTGATATATATTTCATGCTTAATTACATATCTCAAAATATATAATACAAGTCTCTTTTATGGTGGAGTACATTGGATGAACACTTACCCATTCTTTACATCAGATAGATGTAGGTCTAGACCCATATCACTTTATTTTAGTACAAGTATTAGGTGACGATTGAAGGAAGTTGAATGGATAGTACAGAACCCTGTTAAGAATCAGACATTTTTATATACACACTTACCTATTTACATGGTACCAATGACATTTGCAAGATGTGGGATTCCAATTCATAGTCCAGGACCTTGCACTATAGACAGGGGATGCTATAATGCTACAGAATGCATGAGAGTGAAATATTGGAAACCTGCGTGGACAAAAGCTCTTCTAAGACCAGACACTATAGTATTACAACATGCACCTGAGATATATCACCCAGTTAGACTTCTTTTTAGACCTGAAGTAACTACAGTAGAAGTGAAATTACCCCCCAAATTTTTCTTGTTTCCAGAATTCAACCATTATGTGCTAAAATCGATCCCAGATATAATAGCATTTTACTAACAGGTATTTCTGAAACAAATAGACCAGGAAGGAAATTTTACAATTAGGTTTAGCTTTAACTCTAAGCATGATTATGTCAGGTGTACAAGAAGGAGAAATTGCCACTTTTGGAACACAACTTTTTGACCAACAAAGAAAAAATATTGACAACACTTTAAGGAAATACTTCCTTCTCTGAAAGAAATTACAGCAACATTAGATCAGGTGGATTATTATAATAAGATAGTGGAAGAAACCATATGTAATATGCAAAACAGAATATATTTTAGGACTTAATTTAAAAACCTTTGGACATGAAATCTTGCATAACAGAATTACTATTAAATATGAAGAATTGTCTTATCATCATACCAATTTGGTAGCTGATATTAAGCAACTGATGATTACAAGACTATCACCTTTTCTTTGGAGAAACAGGCTACACCATTCTGGATAAGTCTAAAGATTCAAATTGTACAATAAAAGGTGATTGCTCACTTTTTCTGTTAACTTTGAAAGATACTGAATCTTTTATTGCTTACCCTACTGTACCTACACCCATATCGATTGGCAACAAATTTTATAATATCATTGGTAAATACTTACACATATTAGGCTATTATGTGAATATGCTGAACTTCATTAACTCACTGACAGAATTTTCTATAGTTTTACTTCTATTACTCTTGAATTGGAGGACTTGGATTTACAAGGAACTAAAAGACACCTTATAGTTTTAAATCATGGAGAAGGAAAATGGACAATTTGTATACACAGTAATTATATTTCCTTTTTCAGTCATTCCACAATGACCAATGAAGACATTGACATTAATGGATGCCTAAAATTTTTCAATGTAATCAATGTCACCATTAACAATGTTACTTAGCTCTTACGAAATACAAGAGTTATAGATACCACCTATAGTACAATGTGATATACAAACTATTTCTTGGCCAGATACTACTTATATTGATACCACATTGGAACATAATAGACATACCTTATATAAAATCAGGGAAGACAGAACAACACACCTTGCTTCCTTGAAAACTCGTTAAAAAACTTTAGAGAAAGTGGTATATACAATAAATGTAGGGATCACTGGAGAACTAACTAGTGAAGCTCTGAATACTAAATGCTCACCTTGGACTTTAATTAAAAGAACATTAGATTTGGCTATGTGTGTGGGATCTTGGTCAGATGCTAACTCTTTTGCCTTTATTGGAAGTACCTTCAATCATATTTAAACAAATTTATGGCATGGTGTTAAAGATATTATTACTAGTATTATAGTAATTATTGTTACTATTTTCTGTCTTTGTTTCTTAAACTTCTTTGTTGTAGAACATGCAACAAGAAATCAAATAAAAAATCAAATAGATACAGAGGGTGCCAAATAGATACAGAGGGTGCCAAAGAATGTATACACATTTTAAAAAAGGAAAAAACTATTAAAAATATAATACTCAATATATACCAATGACAGAAGATGAATATAAGTCATGTTTGACTTTTGTAATTACAAGAGGTGCTCAAAGTCATTACCCTCAGCATCTGAACACTTCTGATTATGGCGAACTACTGCTTGAGCAACATTCACCAAAGTGTTCACTTGTATCACTGCATATGCTGTTTCAGTTTCTTCCTGAACTATCACTACTGTAACTGATTTTCTAGGGAACACCACATCCTTTAAGGTCCCCCATGGGTAGAAGTCAAGGAGTGTTAAGTCAGGAGAATGTGGGAAAAACTCAACTGAACCTCTCTGTCCTAAATATCATCCTGGCAAACGGTCTTGGGCTCCTCTAATAACTCTGCTTCCACCAATTTCTTTGACTGCCATGCCTTTCATATGATGATCCTAGCATTCATTTGATCATACCAGCTTTTGGGTGAATGTAATACTACACATGCTATTATATCATAATTCAATTCAACTTTGAAAAGTAATACAGAAATAACATCTCAATATATGTATATATTATTTGGCACCCCAATAGTTATTTTCCTTTGCTATTTTTGGCTTTCTTTTTATACCCTACCTATTAATAAAAGTGTGAGATTTATTGATTTTGTAACTTTACTGGATGTATTAGATTTCTCTCTTGTAAATGCACCAGGAACCATAGAATCCTCACCATAATACAATAATCAAATCCACACACAATATTGTGAATAAACACATAGTACATACATTTTTACAGGGTGAATATATACTGGCATGGGCACCCTTGCCTGCACCTGACCAAATCTTATGGAAAGACTGTCAATGAACAAAGAACATTTATTTTGGGCATAATATGTACGTCCCACCATCTTGGATTCTTTGGCAAGCCCTAAGAATCATGCCCTATCCATTTCTGTCTGTCTGTCTTTTTTTTTAATGTTGGCATTTTAAAATTTCTTTGTTTTTCTTTTAATTGTTACATTTATTGGGGTGACATTGGGTAGTAAAAATTTCATAGGTTCCAGGTGTACAATTCTATAATACATCATCTATGTGTTATGTGTTCATCACCCAGAGTCAGTTCTCTTTCCATCGAGACCCTGTCCCTTCTCTACCACTCATCCCCCCATACCCTCCAATAACAGCTGACCACTAAACTATTGATTGTGTCCATGAGATTTTTCTTCTTTGTTGCTTTCAGCTTTATGTTCCACAAGTGAGTGAAGTCATATGGTTCTATGTTGTCATAAATGGCCCTATTTCATCTTTTCTTATGGCTGAGTAATATTCCATTGTGTATATGTACCACAGCTTCTTTAGCCAGTCATCTATCAAAGGGCACTTTGGTTGTTTTCATGATTTGGCCATTGTGACTAGTGCTGTGATGAACATTGGGATGCATATATCTTTGAAAACTAAGGTTTTCAAATTTTTTGAGTAGATACCCAGAAGTGGGATTGCCCGGTCAGAGGGTAACTCTATTTCTGATTTTTCGAGGAACTTCCATACTGTCCTCCTTAGTCATTGTACCAGTTTGCATTCTCACCAGCAGAGTATGAGGATTCCTTTTTGTCTACATCCAATATTTGTTATTCCTCATCATGTTGATTATAGCCTTTCTAACAGGTGTGAGGTTAGAATGGAAATAGATGAGAAAGTATGGATAGTTGATAAACTACAAATGGCACGGAAGTTTTGATTGGCTCTATCACAATAAAATGAACTATGTCTATATCATTGTTTACTACCCTCGTTGATAATAAAAGTTAGCATGCAAATGTGTTAAAAATTTATATTTAGGAAGGAAACCAGCCTTCTGAATAAGACTTTTAATGGAAAATGTCTAGTGTGTATTCTAAGAGTCACCATACGGATTGCATAGTGGATCAACATAGAACTTTATGATGACTACTTGCTTTAGAATTTGGAATTTTAGTGTTTTATATAAAACATCAAGTTCAAATATAAAGTTGTCCACATTGTGAATGTACTAAATGCCACTTTCAAGTGGTTAGTTTTATGTTATGTGAATTGTATCTAATAAAAACAATATTAAAAAGTACTAGTTTTATTTTATCAGCTTGTAAGGAAGTTAATTTGTTTTCTAAATATTACCTAGAATGGGAACCATATGTTATATCAGGCTAATAATGCTAGAGCTAATGGAGAAACTGCTGATATGAACCATTCAAGCTACTAAACCAGCTTTGTGCTGTATAGGATGGGGGAATAGAGATGACAATGTCTTTGTTGTTGGATTAATGTAATGTTGAAAGAGGATATAGGTAATGTGCCTGGCACGTAGTAGGTGATCACTGCTAGATTTTCTGGAAAATGTGTAGCATGTCATAGGACATTTTTCTCGTCTTGTCTTGCCTCCCAATGTCTTTTGCATTGTTTGTGACTAATAATTCACTTATTGACTCATTGATTAATAGACACACATAAATATCACCATGGTTTCTTACTGGATGCAAAGAAATTTCCCTGAAATCTCACTTTAAGAGAGAGCTCAGCAAATTCCATTTACTCCATGTATGAATATTCTGTTCCTGAGTCTGATTAGGTTACAAGTTGTAAGGGCAGGGCTTATTTTGGGGTAATTACAGCATTAAATGCACCCAGAAGGCTATTATGCATTGGCCATAGCCAATGAATATAATAAATAATTAATTGGACAAATAAATAAATAAAAATTACAGCTCATAAAAGCTCCTCATTAACTTGCCGGGTACTAGTCTGGCTCTTGCAATTAATTTTGAACTCTCTTGTTTCTCCTTTATTAAGTAAGTTTAAATGAAATAGAAATGATATAATTGTTTTTGCTTTCTCATTTGGAGAAATACTCACACAGCCTCAGTTCTTTCCCCATACAGAAAATAAAACTACATGAGCCCCTGTGATGCACAAACAACATGGGATTCTGAAAAATAATGGAATCACCTCTATTTCAGTGTGTGAGGGGGAAAATCTGTGTATGTTACTTATTACAGTGGAAGGAGGAAATTATATACTTACATTCCAGTGCAGAAAATAATTCCATAGTTTTAGATAAATAAATACCGTTTTAATACTGAATTTTGACTTGAACAGAAACACTAACTCTTCCTCAGTCTCAAACCTACCAGTATTCAGATTGAACATATATTATTGATTGCCCTGGGTCTCCAGCTTGCTGACTGCAGATATTAAAACTTATCAGTTTCCATAATTTTGTGGGCCTATTTCTTATCATAAATACTCGGCGCGTGTGTGCGCTCGCATGTTTGTGTGTAATCCCTATATAGGTTCTATTGGTTCTGTTTCTCTGGAAAACCCTAATTGATAATACACTGTGTGATAAAATCAACACAGTGTTCTGAACCTGTTTTCCTTGTTGTGAAGTAAAAAATTGAACAACAGAAAGTTCACTGTAACTCCAAGTTCCAATCTGGTTCTCAAATATATATGACAAGAGATATTTTTGTATTTTTGTCTCATTATCTCTGGGAAAAAAAACACCTGGATACACTTTTGTCTTTCATCTTATTTTTCAGTCCTTTAAAAAAAATTCCTATCTTCTTCTTATGTTCTGTTCTAAAACCTAGGCAACCTTATGGAGAGAACAATATTATCAGCCGGGGACCCATGATTGGTGACACTCATCCTCCCCCTAAGCTGGTTTGCTACAGGGAAGGCTTTCTCTCAAATAGGATGACTAGAAATATATTAGGTATGTGGCAAAAAGCAAGAGACTCATACAAATACCACCATACTCCGTGAAAGAAGCAGTGAGGGGGGTACCGTTGTGCTGTGGTAGGTGGAGTTTTCTGGTATTATTTGCACGGCTACAAACCATGCAACTAATAGCTCTCTCTGGTAGAGGCTGCATGAGCCACCCTGACACTGTTTCTTTTCATGGTTGGCAGCTGTAGAGTGAGTACAGTGGAACAATTCAGTTCCTTGGTTATCCTCCAAGGTGAGCAAGGTCAGTCTTAAACAGTTTTGCTGTCAGGCAGCCTCATATTTTACTCTCCTCTCCTGACCTCACAAATCTTGAGTCTGGCACTGAAGTCAATGAGTCCTCTGCAGCTTGATTCCCCAAAGCGACTTCTGTCCTCTCACAAACAATGCCTCATCCTGGCTCTGCCAACCCACACTGGTTTTTAGAGAGCAGGAGTACAATTAGTCAGTGCAGCCATAATTCAACTGTAATGCAGTATTTGCTTTCACCAAGCATCCTTTTCTGGCAGTCCCAAATTAAGCACCCACAAAAGTAAAACTGCCCTTGAAAGTTGGTCCTTAGTATCAAATTACAGAGCTGACTTTGAGCTTTGTCAAATGATTGTCACACGAGAGGGTGAGATTACACAGTCGTTTGCTTATTTGCATTTTATTTAAATCATTACCATATCAAATTGACTTAATTCTCTTCAGGGTATAAATATTTAAATTTTCCAAATTTCCATTATATTCCTTGCCCCCATTATTCTTGACACAAGAAAAAAATGAAGATGATCCACAGAAGTGCCTGTTAATTTTAAGGCTAAAAGGAGCCTGGAGAGGAAAGGTTTATGACAGATGTCCTAAGAAAGAAAGTATCTCCAAAATAAGACAGTTTCAGTTTCTATTTTTCTAAGTTACAGGGATGGTCCCAACTAAAGTTTCTTAAGGTACCATACTATCTAGGAGCAGAAAACACTCCAAAACTTAAGCTTAAATACAAAGGGGGATCCAAAAATCCTGGAATTTATTTATAAAAAATTGTGTATTTATTCTTACATATTTAAACTTCACTCACTTCCTTTTGATGCAATACACCAGTGAGATGCTTTGTTCACTGCTCAAAACAGTTTTTGAACTCATTGATTTTGATGGCTTGCATTGCTTTTGCCATTTTTGTTTTATCTTACATCAGCAAAATGCTTCCCTTTGAGGACTTCTTTTCATCCAGGGAAACAAAAAGAGTCACTCGGTATGCTATCAGGTGGATAGGGAGAAGGGGGCATGAGGATCATGCTATATTTTGGCCAAAAACCACTGAACACTCAGTGAGGTGTGGGTAGGTGCGTTGTCATGTTGCACTTTGTGTAAATCACCCATCATGAAATGAACAAACAGTTGAGTCTCCAAAAGAAAATTCACTGAAGCTGAAAGCAGCCTCTCACAATAACGATAACTGGTACACTTGATGCTGATAGGTTTTTAGAAAACTCACCTAGCAGGGAATACCGGTACTACAAGGGCTTGCTCTCCAGAAGATAATTTCAGGTCTTCTTGGGTCCCCCCACCTTGTACAATAATCATCATCTCTCATATTTCCATGGATTTACTGTGTTCAACAGGCCAATATTCTGCTGGTCTTCTTTGAGGTTTCTAATGTGGTTGCAGTGAGAAGATGGCCATATTACTGTCTGCAGGCTAGTGGAATTACCTGCAGGCTTGCCTGAGATGCTAGAATGGCTGGATCTCCCTCTTTCTTAGGGTATCTCCCCTATGCATAGCCTTCTTTTTGTGGTAGCTGAACCATGGGAACTGATTTCTCATTTGGCAACATAGAGCTCCCAAAAGCAAGCAAGGGGAGGCAGAAGCTTCCAGTCCTCTTCAAGTCTAGGCCATGATGTCACTTCTGCTGCATACTATTGGTTAATAGATGTCACAAGGCAGCTCAGATTGTGTGTGTGTGTGTGTGTGTGTGTGTGTGTGTGTGTGTGGCGGGGGAATAATACCATGAGGCATCATTCCTCAGGGACATAATTTTTTAAAATTTTTTAATTTATTGGGGTGACATTGATTAGTAAAAATTACATAGGTCCCGGGTGTCCAATTCTACATTATATCTTCTGTGTGTTGTATTATGTGTTCATTACTCAGAGTCAGTTCTCTTTCCATTTCCATATATTTGTGTCCCTGTCCCTTCTCCCTCACTCCCCTCCCTCCTTACCCTCAGGTAACTACTAAATTATTGACTGTGCCAATGAGTTGTGTCTTTTTGTTGCTTTTGATTTTATGTTAACAATCAAACTAAATTTCTCTATCCCTTTCCCTTATTTTACCCACTCTCCCATCCCTCCTCCCATCTTAAAGAAGTCCCTCTAACATTCTTTGTAATACTGGTTTGGTGGTGATGTATTTCTTTAGCTTTTCCTTATCTGAGAAGCTCTTTATCTGTCCTTCAATTTTGAATGCTAGCCTTGCTGGATACATTATTCTTGGTTGTAGATTCTTGGTTTTCATCGCGTTGAATGTTTTCTGCCAATCCCTTCTGGCCTATAAAGTTTCCGGTGAGAAATCAGCTCAGAGTCAAATGGTGTCCCTTTATAAGTTACTACTTGCATTTCTCTTAGTTTTTATAGCATTTTCTCTCTTTTTCTCTAACTTTTGCCATTTTATTTATGATGTGTCTCGGTATGTTCTTGTTTGGGATCATCCTGCTTAGTATTCATTGTGCATCCTGGACTTGTATGTCTATTTCGTTCACCAGGTTAGACAAATTTTCAGTCATTTCTCCAAATAATTTCTTGATCCCTTGTTTTTCCTCTGTCCCTTCTGGCACACCTATTATTCTATTATTCTTACATTTGACATAGTCCCAGGAGAATCTCAATCCATCTTTGTTTTTTTGGAAATTATTTAACTATTCTGGCTGGATGTTTTCTGCTGGCTTTTCCTGCCAATTGGTGCTTTGCACTTCTATTTTATCTAGTTTAGTGATTTTTATTTCTTTCTTCATTTCAGATAATGTAGTCATTATCTCTTTCTGGTCCTTTACAATGGTTTGTAAATCTTCTTTAATGTTTGCTGTCTCGCTGCTGAAATTACCATTCTGTTTCTTAAGCATTTTAATAATCATTGCTTTGAGCTCTGTTTCTGATAGTTCATCTGTTTCAGATGGGTTATTTCTCCCCTTCTCTTTAACGTGAGCTACTGTTCTCTGGTTTCTCACTTTTTTCAGCCTTTCTAAACCCTCGCTGCTGCAGTTTCTTTGGTGTTTGTTGCTGATACTGGGTGGGCAGAGGTCTGTGGGAGAAGGGCATTTGTGGCTTTGTGTTCTTCCTGTGGCCCCAGGGGTCTTGCAGGGAGTTTGGACTTGATTTTCACCTTTCTCTTCTGGGTTTTTCCCCCACACACAGATTCTTCCCTGAGCCTTGGGGTCAGTCCTGTTTGCGGGTCTTTCAGGCTGCCATCTTGTGGGCCAAGAAATGTGCATGAAGCCCCCTTTCTCCTTCTCCTTCCTGGCCCAGCCAGAGCATTAGCACCACAGCTCCTCATTGTCCAGTTTTGCAGACCAGTTTGCACTTCCTGGTTCCAAAGTGAGATGGTTGTGGTATCTCACACCTCCACCTGTAAGCCCCCTTTTCACTGTCCCATGGACTGAGTGAGGTCCAGAGTGCTCTCCCACTGCTGCCTTCCTTCCCCCTCCCCCAGTGATAGCGTTCCAAGTGGGAACCTACGTGCAGTCATGTCCCCGCTCTTCCCTTTTATTTCTCCTTTGTTTAACCTTCTGCCCGCCTGCAGTACCTTAATGCAAGGAGTGGGTTTCTTAGCTGCAGTTGTGCATTGTGTAAAGGATCCTTGGTTGAGGTGTAGGTGTTTTATTCATTTAAATCTTCTGAGGAGTTTTTCAGAGGTCCCTCATGTTACCATTTTGTTACCATCCTCAGGGACATCTTTTAAGAACAGTTAATTAGCTACCATAAGATACTTGCATTTTAATAAGTACAAATTTAAAAAACAATAATTTTAAGCACTGAGATTATTGTGTGTTTATTCCTTTCTTCTAAAACTCTCTTCCTTCTAGCTTCCTTTTCTAATTCTCTATCACTTTCACTCAGCCCTCTCTCCATCACTGTTATTTTACTTTACTTGTCTTCCTCACTTTCATTGTTTCTGCTTCCTTTGCCTCTCACCCAAGAAATGAGCAAGACCCAACCCCTAGGCCTCATTACTGTCTCTTGTTAATCTTCTACTGTCTCTCCCCCATAGAGTTCAACTTAAACTCCTTGTGACAGTTTTTTCATGATTTTTACTTGATTTTGTTTATGATGTCCATTCCTCACCACTCCTTTGTGTGTCCTACACTTTAGGGATTTTGAACCTTAACACGTTGCATATTATCTCTTGGAATTTATACTGTAGTCACCTCAAAAGTGGCATTTTTACAGTCACACTTGTTCTTTTTCCCTCCCAAATTTTCTCATATCTTCCAGTTAAACCACCATTATCCCAATTACCAAGACTAACCTTTGTCTCTTTCATCCATCCATATTAGTTTGTCTTAGATTTTGGTCATTTATTTTCTTTTAGTGTTGCTGTCTGTGTTTTATTTTTTATGTCCATCTTGTCAGTCTCTTAGACATGTGACACCTGAGAACTCAACTTTTCCAGGTCTTGTTTCCTTATCAGGAAGGCAAGGATTATAATGACTAGCTTAAAAGGTATTTTTTGTTTTGTTTTGTCAATATGTTCTTGATGCCACTTTCCTAACCCAGACCATTCTCTTCTCCCACTTGAATTACCACCTTGCTTTTCTATCTGTTTTTTGGGGCTTATCTATTTTCCTCCCACTCTCATTACCAGGCTAATCATCCCCAAACCACTCTTTTACAGCTTTGATCTAGTAGTTCCAGAAATGCAACTGTTTGCTTTCAAATTAAACCTATTCCTCTGCCTTGTTCTCAATGTTTTCCCCAATCCAGCCCCACTCTATTGATCTTACTTTGCTCTCTACTACTAAGGAATACCCACCCTCATTTCTAATTATCTCCTTTCCTCATTGATTCTGGCTGAAATGCACACATGAGCAAGGTTCATCCCAACCACAAGATCTGTCTTCTGGAAGCTACATTTCAATATCCCCTATTTTTTTCAGGGTGTGTCCAAGTTTTAATTCTCTATCAATTTTATTTCAACTCACTCTCATCAATTCTACTCTCTCCTTTCGCTGAGCTCTCATTGCAGATGTATTGTGTCAGAAACATTTTTAATTAATCATTCTCTTCTGAGGTTTACCAACAGAAGTGCTTCTTGAGGTTAAAAATTATGGCTTATTATCCTGGGTAGTTCTCAGTGTCACAATATCTAGCAGAATACTTATCATGAAGCAGATGCTTTAATATTAGTTGATAAATTAGATTAACTTGTAGTGGTGGCATTTACTGGGTCATTGTTAATGGGACGGTGGATGGAATTTTCTCAGGATAACTAAATGAGCAAGAAGAAAAGGAAGCTTCTCAAGTTCCTAATTTACAGGTGAAATATTTCCTACTTTGGCCCTGGATATTAGAAATAGATATTAAAAATAATAGTAACCAGTGTTTTTACTTATAAAGCACTTGCACTGATATTTACTTACTCATAATTTCATAAGTTCTTCCAAAATTGCTATGTATTTTGGGGCTGGAGGTATGAGATATGAAAGTAGAGTAAATGTAAGAGGTTGGAGTAAGAATTTGGATGTACAAAAATATTTGATAGTGGATTACTTTTCTTATTGGCCATAAGGAGGTCTATTTCATAGTGTTGAAAATATATATATATATATATATATATATATATATATGAGTTTTCTTCTTTATTTTTTCAGCCAAAATAAAAAAGAGAATTCCAGATATATAGTTAGATAAGAAATAAGTATGAATGTTAGTCCTTGGGAATAGGTGATAGCAAAGAACAGAAGATCCTATATTCAGGTCTCTACAGAGAAATTTTGACTTTGACCTTGTCTTTCTCAAGCCAGCTTGTATGATTTAATATTTTTTCTGTTAAAAGAATGAATCAGATGATACAAAATTTGAGTGAAAGAAAAAACAAAAGCAAGAGAAAAGTAACATCGGAAATGAAAAATGCATCAGTGAAAAAATGGAGTGCTGAAATTTTTGCAGCAGAATGTAAATGTTTATTTTTAAGATTATATTGCCACCTAGTAAATCAGCATAGAACTACATCCATGGCTAAAGGCAGCCTCAATCTGGTGCTGAGCTCTACTCTGGTTAGCAATTTTCACAGGCATCATTCTCTTTAAGCATCTGCACACACAAGAAGTCAGGCATGTGACCTACACCAACTTCTCAAGTTCTTAATGCTCAGCCAAGGCTCCCATTTTCCTGTTCATCTAGGATTATGTAATTGAGAAGTCAACAGCACACATTTTAGATATGAAAATGTGTCAAGAATTTCTTTCAATTGTTTTTATCTACCCTTGGAAATTGATTAGTTAAAACTATGCATGTTATCGTTTGTCTGCTTGAAATAATTTAATGCTAGGATGCTCATTAGTGAAAATATTTTGCATTTTTCACTTTCATTTCTGCCTGGTCATGGTCATTGTGAAGAAACATTGGACTCATGCATTTAAAAACACTGAACAGATAACCCTACCCTTTTTTTTCTTCAACCATTTCTTGTTTGTTCTGCAGTGGTTGTTTGTACTGAATGCTTGATCACCCATTCTGGTTTTGTTTTTATAAAGAGATTATTAGGTTGATGAAATATTGCATAAGGTTTTAAGGTTCGGTCTCTACAATTTGTTAACAGGCAGTGGCATTATGGCTGTATACTCATATACTCCTTGCCAATCCCAAATTACTCATCTTTGAGATGAGGGCAACAACAACAAAACAACAAATATATATATATATATATATATATATATATATATATATATATATACTCACTGGACTTTTATGAGGGACAAATTAAGCAGAAATGCTCAAAATGTTCACTATTATTAATAACAAAAATACATTGATTAAGAAATAGTTGAAACAAAGAATAGAAACTAATTCCATCTTGCCATTCACAATAGTTCAAAATGCCTTAGCCAAAGAAATAGATACATAGAGAAAAGGCATATATTCTGAGACTGAGAAACCATCCATTTTTAAAAATTCAAGTGATTAAATGTCAAATATTAAATTGAATAAATATAAAATTAAAGTGCTTAAAAAAAACCTTGAAAATGTACCTGCATTCTTTTTTCTAAATTCTTCTCCTTCCTTCTAGAAACCTACCTTCACTTCAGCCCTCCAAATGATGTCCCCATTTTATTTTTAGGACTGTTTAGAATATTTTGCCTGGAGGAATTAACCAAAATTTTAAGGTTGAAAGTAGGGAAGGGAAGATTTTTTGTTATGGGAGCCTTTTCGCTGTCAGTCATGGAACTCTCAGATATGGCAGAATCTGCCTTTTGTCCACTAGTAGCCATTTGTTTTCCCTGAAGGTATCAAACTTTTGGCTAGCACATAACCACACAGCTAAATATGTCCTAGTTTCATTTTGAAAAGGGTGGAATTCAGACATGTGATGATGTGTAATGTCTGTCATGCCTTTACGGAGAACACTCATTCTCTCTGCCCCTTGTTTTTTTTTTATCTCCTTTTCTGTTGGCTGTGATATGATGGTGGGGACTAGAGCAA
Organism: Lyroderma lyra; assembly: GCA_004026885.1. NCBI lineage: Eukaryota > Metazoa > Chordata > Mammalia > Chiroptera > Megadermatidae > Lyroderma > Lyroderma lyra. The sequence goes on from PVJL010011155.1 coordinate 23,452, forward strand.
CCACTGTGAGCCAGGAGGTAAGGGGAGCAGAGAAGCAAGATAAAAAGCATCCTGGTTTCCTAGCACTGCTGATGTGCCCTAATAGCCCCAAAATGCATTTGCAGAACTGTAGATGGAGGGAAACCAATTTCTATGTTACTTAAGATTGTATAGTTTTGAATCTCTTTATTACAGTGGTCTAAGCTGTGTTACGATTAATTCTAATAGTCTCACAGAGTAACAAGCCCTAGAAATATGAATGTAAAATTGCCGATTTTAAGTACGAAGAACATGTGCAGCAAGGCACTACTTGCTAATGACTGGTCCTTCTAGGGTAGTCACGCAGAAAAGAGTTTACACGTATGCCAAGAGAAACATTCTCTTCTTAGTAGTTGGTAAGAGAATTCTATTGTAGTATAGGGAGCAAGAATGCTTTCTTAAAAAGAAGCTGTGAAGAAGTTAACTCAGGGTAGAAGAGTGGCTTGGTTGCCACCCCAGTTTCATGTACAACAAACAAACAACTCTACGTAAAAAGGAGGAAAGGAAAGACAGGCTGTATCTGTAGAGAGAATCATGGAAAAAACCATGGCACACAGACCAAATAAGGTCTTTAGGGGAAGATAAAAAATATTAATTGAGATTTATTAAGATATTTGTTGTGTGGATTACAATGTAATTATCAATTCCTTCTATCAATAGCTAACCATAACTGAACATTTCCCATGGGCTTTACATCTATTACCCAGGTAATCCTTACAGAAAGTCTCTGAGGTGGATGCTATTATCATTATTTTGGTTTTCCAGATAAATAAACTGAAGCACAAAGAAGTGAAATTACTTGGCAGAAGTTTACCCAATAGTACTGTTTGGAATTTGAACTCAAGCATTTTTCTCTAACCAATGTGCTCTGCTGTCTTTATAAGGTGCTTACTAGATTCTCCATTGCTAACTACTGTTATCAGACCAGTAGAATTTAGTTACATAGAAGTTTGAGAGACTGTATATATCTGGACATACTGTTAGGTTTAGTTAATCAGTATACATTAGCATACTGAAATCTTCCCAATAAATAAATCTGCTTAATGCTGTTTAATTCAGAATTTCCTAAGTGTACTTGATCACAGAACTAATGATATCAAGCACTGTCTATTTACGCCCCAAGAAGCTAGTGTTTCACTGAACATACTTTTTGAAATTCTAAGTGAGAAAACTGTATTGATGTGGTGGGGTCAGGAGATTCAAATTGTGGTCCTAATTTTAGTACTTATTTGTTCATGTGGCTTTGGGCAAGTCAGTGTAAGTCTCTGGACTTAATTTCTTAATCTAGTAAAATAGTGGTCTTGGATTTGATGAAGAGATGACCAATGACATCTGAGCTTAAGAACCAGACTTGTACTTGAAACAAGCACAAACAGAGATGCAGATATGAAAAACATGAGTCATTAAGTCCAGTTTTAGGTGGAAAGGGCGTAAGTAGAATCAAGGAGATTCTGTAATGAAAGACGTTTCCTTAAGCATTTGGGCACTGGCATCAAAGAACATAAAAGGTATATGACCCATAAATATTTGAGTTCTGCATTTAGACTTCATAAACATGAGAATGTCACTGTTTTCTATGTTACCTCAGATCTCACTGTTTTCTATCAGTAACTTTCTCTTAACTCATGACTCAGGACATCCAAACAGTTATTTTACATTTATCTTGTTCATGTAGTACCTCAACAAAACTACAGTGTAAAGGAACTCAAACAAAATTGACAGTTGGTCCTTGGCCAGGCCTAGAAGGTAAAAGAAGAAGATATTCCAGGCTGAGGAAGTAGCATGTACAAAGGCTTGAAAGTAAGAAAGGGTGAGGTAAGTTCAGTAATCTATGGGCAGTACAGTGTGTGAGTTCATGGGATTGTAAGTGTGGGGTTGGTTGGAGGAGAATCAGATCATATGGAGAAGTGTCTAGAAATACAAGCTGGATCTGGGTGGTTGAATTTCTTCAATGTGTTGTATTAGGCTGCCTCTCCTTGCATAGATTCAACTTTTAGGTCCATCTCAGTAGGCATTTCCAATAATTTAACACAAAATAAAACTCCCTTCTAATCATATTCCAAGCCTTTTTACTTCATCTTTCTCAGAAACATTAAGATGGAAGTTAGGGTACATTTACTTTCCCAATTTGGTTCTGTGATGGATATATTATATTCAGATGTATGCTTATTTACATAGAAATAACTTCCTCTCTGTAGTATGATAACTTCTACAACAATACCCCACATGTGGGCTAGCTTATAGTAAGTTTTGTGGAATTTTTGTAATTAAATTCATCTCTGAATGAGACCAGAATAATAGGGAGATTTGCATATTAAATATAATTGATGTTATTGTTGGGTTAGGGCAGATATAGTTAATGCAGAGGAACCCTTGACTTATAAGCCACAAGACACAAAACATACTCCTCTACCTGGTTTCAGCCTACCAGTTCAGTTCATTCATCTTCACACACACCTTCTTTACCTCAAAGCCCCACTGCTCTCTCCTCACTGTGGATTCTTCACTCTTCCCTGAATGTTTCTGCCCTTTTATGCTAAGCTTTTGAACATCTCTATTTCTACCTGGTCCAGGTAGAGACTTATCTTTGGCTATTATAACAGTGTTTTGATACAGTTTAAGTAATTCTTAGCATCACTTTCTTACTGTAAATAGGATCAGCTATTCTTAATCCTGTAGTCTGATTTGTAAAGAAAAAGAAATTGCACAAAGGAAATGGCATTAGGAGGGGGGATGGAGGAAGAAGATTCTTTTCTCAATTTTTCTTTTCAGAGATAATTTCTGTAGTCCACATTCATAGCTAGCAATTTAGAGGAGAAATATCCCTCATTGAGCTCCACTTGGAGGGAGGGAGGGATGGAGAGAGGGAAAGGGAGGAGAGCGGAGGGGAGGGGAAGGAACAAGGAGGAAGGAGTCTACTTTATTTGAATCACTATTTCCATTTTACTTTGAAGCATAGAAGACTCAAAAAGTAGACATTTTCAAGGTAATGCAACTAATAAGATGATAAAACCAGAATTTGTATTCAAGTTTGTAAGACTCTAAGTTTACCTCTCTTTCCAGAAAAATTAAGATAGCGTGATTATGGATAAGGTAGGAAGTAAATGAGACCAAGTTGTTAAAGAGATGGTGATTTTAATCTCCAGATTTACAGCCCTGTGTTCTCCATTTGAACTACTGTCTTTGGAGGAAGGATATTGTCCTACCCATGCTGGTTGTGGCCATCAACATTAACTATCCACTGGATTAATTTGGCACATGGCACCACTCAATTTTTTTCATGGAAACATTGTACTATTTATGACTGCCTGGTATAGACAAACAGCCTACATTGTACATCACTGGGTAATTCTGGATCTTCAAATTTATTCTCAGTTAAATGCCATGTTCTTTCAAGTATATTGAACTAAACTAAACAGATTGGGCTAAACTGTGTGTTAAGCAAGGAATTTAATAAGCCATATCCTACAAGCCTTGATACCATGGATTCTTTGGTTATAATATGTAGAATTACTGAGATAACATGTTATAAAACAAGCATAGTGGGGAGGGATAAAAGGGAAAGGAGGAGAAACTTCCATAATGTTGAAAAGTGGTTGTAAGTGCAGTGAATAGTAAGGGTAAGTTTAGATAGCATCAGGCACTAATAGTACAAAAAGAAACACTGTAATAGGAACATTTTTAAGTGAGAAAATAGCTTTGCTTTATCCCACTCTTGTCTATAGAAGATGTTTCATCTTTCCAGTTGACTGGATATGTAAGTTCTTAGTAGAATCTTCAAAACCAAAAAAGTAATGGAAATATGAATAGGATATAAATGCTTTCACATCCACTGAAATTCATGTGGGCATATGACATGTAAGGGTTAACTTCTTGCCTTTAAATATTCTAATAAACTGGGTAACAGGCTGTTAAAAATTTGTTAGCTTGATGTTGGTTAATCATCCTGATTGTTTCTGTTATGGGCCACAGTAAAGGCATACAAACCAAATTAACCGGCACATAAGCCCTACATAAAAAGTGCTTAAAAATAATTTATTTAGCTAATTCACTTCTACATTTTGAGTTCTCTGAATTATAGAATTCTCCAAATGAACCAGTACCCCAACTTGTTTGCCAAAATATAAAGATGAAAAGAAAAATGAACTCTCTTACAATACCCTGTGGGACTAATTACCCAGATCTGACTAGACTGGTTGTTAGACCTGAATTATAGTCATGAATAAATTAGATCTTAATTAAAGTCATGTATGAGGTCCAAAAGGCAATGTCATACAGGCAAAAAAGCTGTTTTGTAATAAGTGGAAATTAGTATTATAATGCTTTATGAGAAATTGGGCTCCCAGTTAGAAACCTGTCTGCTGAGATGTATAAGAAACTTCAGGCTAAAAAAAAATTACTTATCTTCTTTCATTATGTGTGGGTTTCTTCTAAATTTTCAGTTCAGAGTCATATTAATTCAAATGAAATATTATATTTTCAAAATTAGCTTATTTTTGTTTATTTTCTTTTACCTGCAAAATTTTTGCAGCTTTTATTAAAAGTTTTAAACTTTCCTATTAGTTCCCTACATCACATGTGGATGAGATACATTGAAGCAAGAACAGTTTTGATTAGGTTAGATCATTTAGGAATGAATTTTCTGTAGTAGAAGGTGTTTAACATTAGAAAATAGGTCTGGAGTAGATAATGGAATATTCTTCTCTAGAAGCTTTCAAATTTTAAGTTTTATTTGGAAGGCAAAGGGTTGAACTACAAAACATTAATGGAAACTCTCTTGTTTGATTCAAGCTGAGGAATCACAGGGTATACAAGGGCTGTTCAGAAAAAACCCCAGCCATAAATAACTCTATTTTTCCTATTACATGGCTGGATACTTTCCAGACAGTCCTTGTATATTTTAAAAGGAAACCCAAACTGAGCGCTTGTTTCAAGGAGTTAATATACTTAAAAAAATGATGAAGAGGAACTCTAGGACACTGTGTAGGAGTAACCAGATGACAAGCCACATGTAGGAGAAGTTTCTAAAGGGAAACCTATTTTTCTAAAATTTTTCATTTAAATCGGGGTTTCTAATATTTCCTGGGGGAAGCAGTCTTCTGGGGGTGGGATGTATACTGGAGAATGAGTCGTCCTCAGCATAGTGTCCAGGTTCTTGGTACCTTGAACAAAGAATTGAGTGAAAAACAGAAATATGGTAGTGAAAGAAAGAGGAAGCAGTTTACTAGAAGAAAGCACACTCCAGATAAATAGGAGCAGGCCCCAACAAGTAGCTCAAGGACCCCAACTAGCAGCTTTATTCTGGTTTTTATCTTCTTCAATTGAGAGGGGTTACACCTATCTGGACATGGGGACTTTTGATGGGCATCTTTGATTGATAGGAGGTTATTAGGTAACCTTTTCTTCACTGTGCATGCACCTTCCTAGAATTCAGTCTGTTATATTAGTGAGTTCCAGGCATATATATGACATTATAATGATGGTATAATGAGGTAAGGCGAAATAAGGTCATTGTAACTTTTTACTGCACAAGCATTATTAACCAGTTTAGACCAATGGACTTTTTATATATTCTTTTGCTGCTGCTTGTGGTCAATTGTATCTTTTCCCCTCCTGCCTGTAGTTAAACTTAAGGACATAAGGGGAGGGTTTTGCAGGGAGAAAGGAAGGTTCATGGGCTGGTCATAGAGCACGCCAGAGATCTAATTCCTATATCCAGCTGCCTGCCTCATTTTCCCGTGAGAGGCATTATCCCCATAAATCTTTATGGGAAGTTAAGGGACAGGAGGTCTCTTCTGTATCTAATTCCTGCTGAATATGGTGGTTGTCTCTACATACTGGGTATTCATGGAATTCTCACCCTATCTGATCTAGGTATGACAGCTGGATCTCTGGATCCATCTTGGCACCTGTCTTAAGCCCTCTGGTCATGAGTGGCTTAAGTCTTGCTGGAACATCCTTTGGAGCTCGATGACTGCTAAGTGGGAAGAAATAAGTTTGTTAAGAGATTTAGCAAACATGGCCCAAACACAAGGATTAAAATGATCATTAGTAGTGGTCCAGTAAAGGGAAGCAGCCAGGATGCCCAATTCCAGACCTTGGACCAGGATCTCCATTGTTCATCTAGTTGTTGGCAGGTTTTGAAGGCCCTTTCTGCTTGCTTCTGAGCAGCATCCCTAACCATATCAGGCTGATTTACATAAGGACAACAATCTTCTTGTAAGAACAAGCATAGCCCCCTTTTATAGCAGTTAGGAGGTCTAGTTCCCTTTGATTTTGACAAACTACTCCTGCCACAGAATCTAATTTGTTTTGTAGATTTATGATGCTCTTAGATATGTCATTTGAGCTATCAGAGAGATCCTTAGATAGAGTCTGGTAATAAGAGAGGGAGGTGGATAGCACAGCTCTGCCAGTGCCTATTCCTGCAGAAGTGCTGAGGCCTACTAATAGAGGAATGAGTTGTATGGCTCATTTAGTCCTTATGCAAGTAAGTCCACAAAGGAATGGTTAGGGCCTGATTATTGGGAGCTATGTTTATCTTAGGGACCAAGTAAACTAAAGTATAAGCCCCTGTCTAATTAACTGGGAGACATAGATATGAGTCAGTTCTTCAGAGAACATAATAACCTAGGTTGCTAAGACAAAAATAAATTTTAATGGTGAAAAGGAGGACACTAGGACTATTGATGATTTTTCTTTCCCAGATTCAAAGTGCCCCTGCTAGAACTGCCCTAGTGAGGGCCTAGAAGGACCTTTGAGAGTTATCTGGAGATGGCACCAGTCATTTTATTTTCCCAGTGTAAAAAGTTTCTGTGTCTAGGAGCACCCCATTCAGTGAGGATTTCATATGTGTATAAAACTAACCACTCACTCGAAGTGGGCAAGATTCCCAAGGGAAGATGTCTATGTGATTACCTGGCGTTCCTTGGCAATAATTTGACTTTTTATCTATTAGTCTCATTTTGTTTTTCGTCAGGTTTCCATGAGAACTGCATGGCTTGTTTAAATGGAGTGGTCTGAGTTACCATATAGTTGGCCCAGGCTTTTGATGGGTATTTCTATAGTATAATTACAAAAAGAGTTATCAAGGGTACACAAGTTTTGACTCTGGCCTGGGCCCTGTCTCTTTTTGATACAAAGGTGAGCCTGAAACTAGTATGAGTTGATATTTGTCCCCGGATCGGGAGGTGAGAAGAGAGCGTTTGAGTCAAGTTGAGTAGATAGGATTTCAAGAGGTCAATTGCTCATCTGCTAGAGTAGTTTTGGTCATATCAGTAATAAGAAAGTCAAAGAATTCCTTTATATTCATCCATTGGAATGGGTGTCCTCCTCGATAGGTGGGGTGGAGGGTCATATTACTGGTTGCCCAATAATGGACAGGAACAGGGACAGCAAAGTGGTGAGCAGAAGATGGGGATAAACAGAACCAACAATCTTTAGCTAACTTTGGGTTATAAAAGTTTAAGAGCCTATGTGTTAGTTTTAGGGTATTATATAGATATTCGACATCCACGACTCCCTTGAAGGTGAATTAGGATGTGCTTGACCTTGGGCTGTCTGAGAGTAGACCCTGAAGAGGATTATCAGGAAAGTGTAGGCATATTAGGCCCTTATATATCCTAGTGAAACAGAAATGTTTTCATCTGGTGTTTCCCAGCAAGGACAGACATATCCTTGGACGGGGCTTGTAGTAGCAATAAAAGGAATGAGTAGGAGCACAAAAAGATGTGATGCCAAGAGCTATTCCCACATCTAGAGTGACTTATCTCTCTACCTTAGTAGAGAATAGTTTGAGATCTTCCAGTGTTTGACAGGCATAGTCAGGTGACTATTGAAGGGTCTGTAGGATCTGGTCCTACAGGTGACACTGGCTTTACCCTAGAAAGATGAACCCAACTGTCTATACCTGTTACTTTAATAGCCAAAGGGATTGCTAGGATTACAGAGAATGAGCCTTTTCACTTAGGTTGTAATTGATTGGTGGGAGGTTTTAATAAGGAACTGATATCCTGGTTGTATTTTTGATAAGCAGGTATTAGAGCAGGACTTGGGATATATATGATCTCCATATTCCTGTAAGGCTGTTTGGAACTGGACTAGGTTGGTAAAATACTTTATAAGGTTGGCTGTCTCTGGGTCAGTAATCATATTTCCTGAGAGAAATGGGCTACCATACATCATTTTGTAAGGACTGAGGTCAATTTTTGCCCTGAGGGTGTTTCTTGTTCTCATGAGAGCAATAAGTAGCATGGAAAGCCAGAGGTTTTGTGATGTAATTTTCCTAAGGTGCCTTTAAAAGTCTGATTAGCTTTTTCTACTTTGCCCAATGATTGAGGTCTCCATGAAGAATATAAGTAATTATCTTTTTCCTGAGGCCTTAGACACTCCTTGTGGTACATGGAAAGTAAAGGAAGGACTTTTGTCACTTTGGAGGCTACAAGGTAGCCCAAACCTGGGAATAATTCCATTAAGGAGAGATTTTATCACTTCTGTGTTCTTCTCAGTTCTGGTAGGGTATGCTTCTATCCACCCAGTGAAAGTGTCTATTAGTATTGGTAAGTATTTGAATCCCTTATATTTGGGTATGTGAGTAAAATCTATTTGCCAATCTTCTCCTGAATATGAGCCTCTCCTTTGGACCAGTTCTAGTAATGATGGATTTTTAGGTCCTGGATTATTGTCGGCACAAAGAGGACAGGCCTTACAGACTCAATTAACTGTGTGGGCTAGCCCATCTCCCAAGAAAACCCTGTTGACCAGGGCCATGGTGGCATCTCTTTTGATGTGAAAGGCATCATGTCAAGCTTTGACGGCCTTCCATTACATGGACTGTGGGAGTAAAAACGTATTTCCTGTAAGCCACCAGGGTTCCTGTTTTTGTCTGCCATTATCTTTGGCCTCTAATTCTTCCTCTGGGGAGGTACTTAAGATCTGTTCATTCCCCTTGGAATGGGAAGAGAGCAAGGGAGACAGAGGGTAGAGTTCTTAGCATGGCTGATTTAGTTTCTTTATCAGCTCTTTTGTTTTTCTGCAATACAGGGAGATTTTCCTTTTGATGTTCTCTGCAATGTGTAACTGCTACTTCCTTGGGCAGACTGCTTCTAGGAGCTGGAGAATTTCAGGTCAATGTTTTATTGGTGATTGTTTTCCTTTCAGTAATCCTCTTTCTTTCTAAATAGCTGCATGTACATGAAGCATAAGGAAAGGATATTTAAAGTCAGTATTTACATTTAGTCTTTTTTCTTTTCTGAGACTCGGGGCTCGAATGAGGGCTATAATTTCTATCTTCTGAGCAGAAATCCTCGGGGCAAGGGTTGGGCTTCTATTCCTCGAGGTTTACTAATTACTAAATATCAAGTTTTTCTTTTCTCATTTATTAATAGCATATAACTAGTCTCATCAGTATACCATTCTTCCTCAGGATCAGAAAGAGGTTGGTCTCTGAGATCAGCCCTGATGGCAGAGGTTTAAGAAATTACTTGCTCACAGGAATGTATAACTGTTGTTTCAGTTGGCATTAAAGAGGCCAGATTTAGGGTATCACGTGTCTTTAGAACACCTCAGGTTTATCTATTAAAGACAGACTGGTACCTGGTAAGGTATTCACCTGTCATCCGTAAGTGTCCCTTGATCTCTAGAACAGATCTAACCCTATCAGGAGTCACCACCTCTAGAGACAGTCCTAGAGTGATTTTGGTGAACTCTTTTACTAATAGGGCTGCTGCAGCTACAGCTCAAGCAGCTTAGCCAGCTTAAAGTTGTTCCATCTAGTCTTTTTGAGAAATAAACTATAGGCCGAGGCTCAGGTCCTAGCCTTTGGGTGAGAACCCCTAAGGCTATGACCCTTTGCTACATACAGCGCAAAGTTAAATCAGGGATTCCCAGAGCAGGAGCCTGGGTCAGAGACTGTTTTATGTTATCAAAGGCCTCTTTAATTTTTCCTGTCCAATTTAAAGGTATATCATCTAGTCCTCTAGTTGCCTCATATAATGGTTTTGCAATTAATCCAAAGTTTGGTATCTAAATTCTATAGAACCCGGCCCTGCCTAAGAAGGAACTAAGCTGCTGCTTGGTCAGAGGGTATGAGAGGGTGCAGATCGCCTTAAAGATATCTGGCGACAACTGACATGTCCCTGGGGTTAAGATGTATCCTAAATAATGAACCTGTTGTGAGGATATTTGGGTCTTATTTCTAGAGACCTTATAACCTTGCTCTGCCAGGAAATTTAGGACCTCTATAATAGTCTTGTCTGAAATTTCCTGGGTGGAGCTGCAGATAAGGACATTATCTACATACTGAAAAATGCATCTGTTTTCTAATTTCAAATCTCAAAGGTCCTTTTCCAAAGCTCTGGCAAAGAAATGAGGGCTGTCTCTAAAACCCTGGGGCAGTACACTCTAGGTATATTGTTTTTCCTTAGTATAAGGATCTTCCCATTCAAATGCAAAAAGAAATTGGGAGTCTCGATGCAAAGGGAAAGAGAAGAAAGCATCCTTTAAATCTAGTACTACCTATCACTGTTTGTCCCCTGGAATTTGGGACAGTATCATATAAGAATTGGCAACTAGTGGGTGGATGGGTATGACAGCCTCATTTATAATTCTTGGGTCCTGAACCATCCAGTATTCTCCTGTTGGCATGAGGATTGGTAGGATGGGGGGTACTACCTGGATAGTAGCAAGGCCTTAGAAGCCCAAACCTCAGAAATTTCTTTACAATGGGCAAAAGGCCCTTTTTAGCCCCTGGCCTAATAGGATATTGTTTGTGACTAGGAAACTCGCTAGGGTGCTTGAGATGAATCTTTACTGGCATAGCAGGTTTAGCTTTCCTTGGCTTGCCATTATACCAAGCAAGTGCTTTAACCCACTGCTTGACATGTCTTGGCGTATTATCTGATTTTTGAAGAGTTAATATTCTTGGAGGCTTATGCCTGAGTTGGAGTATAGCCCTTAACTTCATTAAAATATCTCTTCCTAGATGGGGAGCAGAACACCTAGGGACTGTTAGAAATTCTTGTAAAAATATTTAGTTTTCAAATTGGCAAAGCGGTGCTGGGTGAAGTTCTTAATTTTTTGTTGTCCTTCTGCCCCCTTAACAATCATAGTTTGCCCAGAGGGTTTTCCTGCATATGCAGAGAAAACAGAGTAAGTAGCCCCTGTATACAGAAGAAATCTAATTTGCTTACTTATTATGTCTAAGATTACCTGGGGTTCCTCATTTGTGATGGAGACATTCCTGAACAGGGGAGGCAAGGACAATCTTGGGCCTCCTCAGTCACTCAGGTTTTCATCCTGTACTACTAGTGTCTAGACCGGCCACTTGCCTTTTTGGGGGAACAGGCAGTCAACTCTCCAGTGCCAGGGTTCAGTACCAGGGTTTTGGCATAGTTGACAGGGCCCAGAGGTGACTTAGTGGATTCCTTTGCCCAGTGTCCAGGTTTGAACCCTTTCCTTTTAGGCCCTTCAAGTGGACCATTAGATATTCTTTGAATAACAAGGGGCCAATTTCATTGCCATAATTCTGGCTTGTCACTTTTCCTTATTCTGTTCTCTTTTTCCCTCCTTGAGATCCTGAGTATTATAGATCATAAGACCATGTATAGTAGTACGTTCTGATTAGTCTGAGGCCCCATTTGTAGCTTTTGAAGTTTGTAAATGATATGAGGGGCCGATTGGCTAATGAAATGTTGTCCTATTAAGGCTATGCTGTAAGGGAAGAGGGATCCACATTTGTGTATTTTCAGATGGCCTCTTCCAGTTGGCTATAAAAGCTAGCCGGGTTTTCACTTTTTTCCTGGGTCACTGTTCTAAGCATCTTATAATTCATAGGTTTTTGTATTTTTTTCTCATGCCCCTAATAAGGGCTTCAAAAATCTGGTATGTCTGGCCTTTCCATCTGGGGCATTATAATTTCAGTTAGGATCAGCTAAGGGCATGACATCTGGCTCTGGAGCATTGCCCTGTGGATTGCTAGCATGTATTTCATGCGTCTTTCAGCGGGCTGTCTCTAGGAATGACCCTTTTCAACAGCAGTATACAACAGGTAGCTAAGATGAATTGAACATCTCTCCACAAGAGGTCAAAGTCCAGAATTAAAGTTTGAAACCCATCCACAAATTTGCTAGGGTCCTCAGAGTATCTTCTTAGTTTTTCCTTACACTCTTTTCCTTACACTCTTGAATGTCTGTTACTAAGAAGGGCACCTGTGCCTTAATAGTGTCCTCTGCTCTGGCTACTTCCCTAAGGGGCAGAAGAGAAGATGGGATCATGGGGCATAAAGTTTTGCAACCAGTATGAGGAGGGCTAAGAACCTGAGGATCCCCAGAAGGAACATCAGTTGGAGAAAAAGATGGTGGGTTATATCAGAGCGGTGGGATTCCTCCTGAGAGACAGGTAGAGAATTGAGCAAGAGGTCATCTGTAATATTGGGTTCTGGCTCACAAATTTTATTTCCTTGAGACCTCAGATTTCTTGGGCATAATGATGGACCTGGTGGAGGGCCATAAAGGCCTGGATGTATGGGATTTCTGACCATTTGCCTTTCCTTCTACGGAACAGGTCTAGTTGGAGAATGGTATTATAACCATAACTTTCATTAATAGGCCATTGTTCCTAATCACCTAATTTATATTGTTGCCAAGCTGCGTTACTGTAGAAGGTAAGGCATGTTTCTTTAGATAATCTGGATCAAATCTGTCCCAGTGGTTAAGAGTTCAAACAAGTGGTTAGTCCTATGGGATGGGGGTTGATGGCTTATTTCCCATAGTGGTCTGTAAGAGAAGGGAAAGTTTAAGGAGAGTTTGCATATGAGGGCAAGACTTCCCCTCCAGGAGACAGCTTGGTCCAGGTTTGGATCCTCCAGGGCGTCCCTCTGTGAGATGGTTTCCTTAGGTTGCCAGACATCTCTGGCCTTAGGTGGGCACCGGTGCCACTTAGACTTAGACTTAAAACTCATCCATGGACTGTGCCCTGCGATAATCTTTGGTATCCCTGGATGTATTGCTCAGCTCTTTGCATCCCACCAGTTTGAGGAAACGGTCCTCTACTAGAGTACCATACATGACTACGATCTTAACTATGGTCCTTACGGAAATCAAAAATAAGGGAGGAGGAGTAGGAGTAGGACCCATCCGATGCTTCTCTATCACACAGAGATGGAAAAAGAAAATCCTTAGTCCCTCAAGATCTTGGGTGGCTTTAAGGAAAAGGGAAGGTGGGGGTCTAAGGGACCAAATAGGACAAATGATATGAAAACAAAAGCCAAAAGACTAGATCTGTTGTCGGCATCTCAGAAGAGGGTTCCCAATCAAAACACAGGTTGCTCAGGTGAGAGACATGTCACCCCGTAGTGAGAAATTAGGTGGAAGAGGAGGGTGGCCTCCCAATAGGAAGTCGGCAAGAACAGAGGGGATGAAAAATCAAAATCAAGTCTCCAGAGAGACATTATGGCATACAAACATAGACCTAACAGGTGCTTGGATTTGTCTTGAGCCTGGCAGGCCCTAAATGACCTGTGCCAAGACTGGGTTATCCTTTCACAGAGGTCTTCTAGTGGCAGATGCCTCAATGGCTTATAAATGTCTGACCTGTGCCTGTGGAAGATGACTGACATAAGAGACAAAGAGGTTATGAGAGAATGAGCAAGAGGTTTTGGGGTCCCCTAAAAAGGAGTTGACCTTCTTGCTGGCTCAGCAAACTACATTACTAGAGAATGAGTTCTCATCATGGTGTCCAGGTTGTTGGTATCTCAAAAATAGGAGTGAAAGAAAGAGCAAATAAAAATGAATTAAAAAAACAAAAAAGAAAGAGCAAACAGTTTATTAGAAGAAAGTACACTCCAAAGAGATAAAAGTGGGCCCGAGCAAGTGGCTCAAGGGCCCCCACTAGTAGAGTTATTCTGGCCTTTATCTTCTTTACTTGAGAGGGGTTACACCCATCTGGGCATGCGGCCTTTTGATGGGCATCTTTGATTGACAGGAAGTTATTAGGTAATCTTTTCTTAACTGTGCATGCACCTTCCTAGAATTCTGTCTGTTATAATGATATTAATGAGTCCCAGGTATATGTATGACATTATAATAATGGTATAACAGGGTAAAGTGAAATAAGGTCACTGACCTTTTACTACACAAGCGTTATTAACCAGTTTAGACCAACGGGCATTTTTGTATTTTTTTTTCCCTCCTGCCTGTGGTTAATTGTATTGACATAAAGGTCTTTGGTGGAGACAGGGAGGTTCATGAGCTTGTCACAGGGCTTGTCAGAAATCTAATTCCTACCTCTAGCTGCCTGCCTCAAGGTGCAAAATTGTTTTAATTTTTCTTCACACTTCAGTAGGACTTAAGAGTTTACAAAATGCTTTCACATCTACAGGGGTTTGGTGAATAAATAGAGGTGATTATTCCTATTTTATAACTGCAGGAAACTGAAAGTTTGAGAAAGTTATTGATTTTCCCAAAGTCATAGAGCTAGAACATTGGTTCCCAAGTAATGGTACGTGTATCCCAGGGCGTACATGCTTGGCTGGTCAGGTGTATGCGAAAAAATAATCAGTAATGGGGAAAAAACAAGTAAAATAAAAAATGAAAATTGTTAGTTATGGAACAATCAATATTAAGTTTGAATCAGTGTCCATGGAGACACATCAAAATTAGATCACACTAGCGAATGATGATTGGTGAGGGCCGGGCTATGAACTCTTTCCCCAAACTGCTGTTTACCAATCGTTATGCACAGTTTCAGAACAATCTGCAACATTCCTAGAACTTTCCAAAACATAGAAATACATCAGTAGCCAGCTGTCTGATTTGTTTAGTTATTGACTGAGTAAAACTAAGTGCATTGTCTTTAATCGTGATTAATAGTGTTTTAATGTAATGTTTAAATACTTGATCACCATTATCAATATTTAGCTGTGTTATGAATATTATAAAATGAAATCTGTGGTTTGTACTTTTAGAGTAGTAATTTTTCTTTCCTAACTTATTACCTCATTTTTACTGTTTTACATTAAGATAGGCACTGAACAAAACTGTCAGTATTTAAAAACAGCTATTTTAAAAACAAGGGGTATAATTTATAGAAATGGGTTTAAAAGGGGTACACAAGTGGAAAAGGTTGGGAACTACTGAGCTAGAAAATGACAGGGATAAATCTCAGATGAAAGACTCTAGCATTAGTATTTTTAACATATAACCATTTTTAAAATGGGTTCAGAGTCCTACTTTGTCAGGAAGTGAGGTAACAAAGAAAGCTCAACTATTTTCTAAGAACTTTCAAAAATGACAGAGTAGGGCTTTTGGCTGTTAGTTTGGAGAATTAAGGCCTCAAATTCAACAATCAGATCTACAAAGCTCAGTATAGAATCTTATACTGACAAGCAGCTTGAATGTGTAAAGTGGGTCATAGGCTCCTAAATTTTCTTTCTCCATTGCCTTATAGATTCATATACCGTCAGGGTATAGGATCAGATAGGATCTTAAATATCATTTAACCTACTACTTTGTTTTACACACTAGAAAATTGTCCTAAAGGGATTGAGCTTCATGCTTATTAGACAGATATTACAAATGGAAATCTCACTGCAAATGTTTTGACTGTAAAAACAAATTCCAAAATATTATAGAATAGCAGCCTCGAAAGTCCTGATCAGTGTTTTTGAACAAGAGTTGAGAAGGAAATTAGTAGTTTATTAATTGAATTTTCACATTAAGTTTGTATTAAGTTTTCACATTAAGTTAGTATCATCATAACTCTTTCATGAAATGTTACACAATGGAACAAGAGGTTATGGTACAGATGATCTGTGACCTGAGAATGATTAATCCATAAATCATTAAATAGCCATAAATTCAGCAACTGTCTAAATAGATTTACTATTTTTCATAGTTTTTCTTCAGGACTTAGTCATTTTAAAGAGTACAGTAATTTGGAGATGAGTCTGCATTTCTATAATAAGCATTAGGATGTGTGCCAAGTGAATTTAAAAATGTACACAAATATCTTCTACTGTTTATTTTTTTGAATCATTCATATATTTGAGTTTGACCAGTAATATACTTGTTTCTTATTTCAATCTATTCTTAAACAAAATAATCTGCTAATAATAGGATGTTCATTAGTGCCCTGAATGACTTACACATGCAGTATAATTGCACCTTTCTCAGAGGTTAGATTATAAATAAGAGTTTAAAGTGAAAATCCTGTACACTCAGAGTTGCTCTTGAAATGTCTCATAAAGTATAGTATCAGAGAAACTCGAATTAGTTTTATATAGCTAATTTTCCTTCTTATTTTTTGGAGTGAGCACCAGATGAAACATATGGCTTATTTTTAAGAGCCGTATGATACAAAACAAACACACAAAAAATTAAAAACATGTAGCAACTTCAAAAACTAGAATTAGGATAAGCACAGAGCATACATACACAAGTTGGGCCCACTGGAACCCAAAACAGGTGGGCACAAGCAGGGTTCTCCTCTCATCTCATGATCATGCTAGGCTAGTTACTTAGGTAAAACAGTGATAGGAATCACCTGTGCTATTTAAATCAGAATTTCTTTTTCCTTTTCCCCCAAAGTTCATAGAATTTAATTACCCAAGTTAAATGCTTAAATATCACCAATCTGCTGTACGTATTGTTTTTAGCATCCCCTGATTCTAATGTTAACAAATACTAAGTATAAAATAAATAGGAATACTAATTAGGTCTATTTGATGGCAACGCTATGTTCTTAAAGTTTATGTATCCTCTAAATTTACATATTGAAACCCTAAGCCTCAAAGATGATGTCATTAGGAAGTGAGGCTCTTGGAAGGTACTTGAGTCATGAGGATGGAACTCTCCTGAATGGGATTGATGCCATATAAAAGAGGCTCCAGAGAGATATCTTGTCCCTTCTGCTATGTGATGATACAATGAGAAGTCTGTGGGTAGGAAGAAAGTCCTTGTGGGGCCATGCTGACATGCTGGTGTTGGACTTCCAGTTTGTACAACTGTGAGAAATAATTTTTGGGTGTTTATAAGTTACTTAGTTTATCATATTTTGTTATGGCAGCCTGAATAGACTAAAGTAGAAACATCTGAGTTTTGCCTATAGAATGCTTGTTTCCCATCCCAATTCATCCCTAAACAAAAATTGCCTAAGTAATTGGGAGAATTGGCTGTGACTTCGCTAAATATCACAATTAAAAAAATTTTGATATCCCCAAAATATTTTTTAAATTAATTGTGATATTTGCTCTTGTGGCAGGTGGTTCTTTGAATGTAATTAACTCAAACATGGTAGGGATATTTAATACAGATATGCTTTGTGTATTGAAGCACTTAAAACTTCTCCCCGGAAGTATACAACCACTCCTCACTTAATGACCTACCTGTTTAATAACTGCTCAGACTTACACACAGTACTCCAGCTCAGAATATCCCCTTTCTAAATCTATGTGAGTCTCAGGAATTCCCTTTTTCAGTCTGTCTCATTCCCAGAGTCAGTTAGTTTTTACTACATGAAGCGTTTACAATCACACAAGACTACATATTTCATTTATAAGTGTGGTACTACTGAAAAATACATTCCCTGTGGCACCACTACACACCACTACACTCCCAACAGTTGCCTTTAAGCTCCTTGCTTATTGACTAATTTGCTTAACCATCTAGTCATAGGAACAGAACTCGGTAGCTACAGGAGGCCCTATACCTCTTTATCTCAAGTAACTGTATCCTGGAATTCAGGCAGGTCTAGACAGACCTACTAGCAAAAGGGTTGGAAGAGCTCTGAGAACAGAGGTCTGTGCAGAAGAAGATGCCCGGTATGAGAAGCTGAATATATATATATATATATATATATATATATATATATATATAGCGCCAATCGCATTCATGAGGGTTCCACTCTCATGACTTAAGCACCTTCCAAGGACCTCACTCCCTGAAAACAATTTTTCCTAAATTTTCCTAAATTTTCTGCAAACACATTTGATGGAAAAATCTGAAGTAAATTGATGCATACATTTCAAGCCTTTATTGGACCCTCTTAGAATATTCTGAGTTTCACTATGCTTTGTTAGGGTGTTTGATTACAGGGGCTGCACCACAACCTGCTGATGGTTTTATACAGGGGTAGAAACTGTATTGCAAAGAACAGAAGCCAGGGAGGTTCACAGTGGATCTGGGCCGACAAAAGAAAAACCGAGGAGCCATGAAACATAGCCTTTATTCCAGAATCAGAGCAGCAACAAAATGATGTCCAGGAGGTCTCTCTCAATAGCTTTCTCCCAGAGAGTCCCATTGCCTTATGTGGGTAGAAGAACAAAAGTGGTAGGCTGCTGAGGGCGAGCTCATAAGGCACATAAACAACAAAATGGCTGCCAGCTGGGACCGTGCAAGGCATGGTTACATAATGGGTGTGCATCATTCCGGAGGAAGCTTGGAGAGAGAGCTTGAGTTACTCTATTTTCCCTGCAGACACCACATTACCTTAAAATTGGAAAAATCTGAATTCTGAAGCACACTTGGCTTTTCGGGGAGGGCTTGTGGAGTTATAATATTTTGCCATGCAAGAATTTCCACATTTTCCTACTAACTTAATTCATTTTAGGCCCTAGGTTTGTGGTTTTAAAACTGCTTACTGTCTTATTTTCGACATGACCTCTCCATTTGTGCTAATACCTATGATTAGTGAAAAGGATAAATGAGGGTATTTATCTTTCTGATTTCTCCTCTATAGATAAAATTCTAAATAGAAAGCTTAACAGATTAAAGAAAAATTTTGGTTTTTGTTTTGGCCTCCTTTGGTACATTGAGTTTGAAAAAGCAGTAAAAACAACACGATCAGTCTGAAGGGCAAAACAAGAGTGATTGGGTATGTCTGGGGAACTCGGTGGCACTCAAGGTGTGACTTCACCACAGAGTGCATGGAGGATTTTGAGGTTGCCGTCACGAGTGTAACTCACCAGGAATCAAAGAGAAGCACTCTCTGCTGTCCAGTATTTCAAAGCCCTTTATTGTTTTATTTGTTCAGAAGTACATCAGGTAAGTGGAGTGCTTATAATTTTAAGTGTAGTACCAGCCATTAAAGCAAATATATTTATAGCCACTGTAATTATATTTTGGTAAAAGTTGTTCTGGATGACTTGGCAGGACTCCACCCTGGGTCATAAGTTTACTTTGATATTTTCTCCAATGATGCAGAACAATTTATAGTCTAAACATTTTCTCCTGATGATACTTTTATTTCTGGCATGACCTTCTTCTCTTTCAAGTTTGAGAGAAAGAAAAATTTATAGAAACATATAAAGTGACAGATAAATGTAATGCACTCCAGGAACTTACTGATTTATTGACCAACAGTCACATTTTTAAAAAATCTATAATCCAAAAGCTAATGAAAAAAGGAAGACACAGTAAGTATGATTTTAAATAAAGTATATATTTAGGCATGATGTTTGAATTCTTACCCTGATGTCCTTGTTCTTAGATATTCTTGCCCCAATTTTTCTGTTGCTGAAGCTGTTAGGTAGAACAAGGCAATAAGGGCTATTTAACGGAAATACTGCATTATCGCTTTCTATTTAGCAACAATATGAACCTTCTCCTGAGGGTGTTTTAAAGTTTACTTAATTAGGTCACCTTTGGGCAAATTGAGTTTTGGGCAAATCAAAATATATCTCAATTCTTTCAGATCACTTTAGTACCATTTAGTCTCCTGGTGTGTTAATTTGTCAAATGAAACACTAGGGAAGAGAAATAATTAAGTCAATAAATAAAAAAAATAAGTAAATGCTTATTTATAAATGAGAATATCTTATATTTATATAAGATCTTTGATTTATTTTGTGGAATGTGAAATAAAATATAAAATATTTGATGAAGTTTCCATTATTTTATAATGTTTCTTCTTAATTTTTCAAAATGCATTTCCATGTTTTTTTCCACAACAGCTTTTTAAGTTATAAAATCATTACAAGAATTATTTTCTCTTTCATTTTAATTGTTTATAATGCTTAATGTGCCACATTGAATAAATGGTGGTTATCTGTGTTATGTTAGAAGAGTAGATGTCTAGTCATACAAAACCCATGACTCTGGAGTCACGTGAGAAACAGAAATGTAAATAAACATCTCTCTTGAAATTTTCTGTTCACTTAAAGTAGTAGAAATTTATGGTTTGAGCCTTTCCAATACCTTTTTTTCCAGTGGGAGATGGTCCCTTTTTTTAAACATGCAATAAAACATGTCTATTAATCATGTCTTACCCAGTTCCTAATAATAGGAATTATGTCCTAAGTCCCACTAAATACAAAATTTCTTTTCCCATTACCAGTAGCATAGACATCTGTCTATAACAGGGTCAATTAAAACCTTTCTATATTTTATATATGGATATTAAGAAACTCTTTTATATTGTAAGCTGTAAAAATATAATCTTGGAGTAGTCAGCTTCCATCTTTCCATATAGAAAGTGTCAGTTTCTTGAAGGAGAGAATGAGACCAATATACAAAGGCAGCAAGAAATTGAACAAAAATATGGAAAAAAGAGCCATTGGACTCAAACTAGTCATACCTGAATTTCACTTTTGCTTTTCCTAGTCATATGGCTCAAGTCCCCCATATTTAAGCTAGTTTCAGCTAGGTTTCATTCACAGGTAACTTAAGGTATTCTGACTAATACATTTAGTATGTTTAGAAATGAAAAATGACTCAATAGAAATTGATATTTTTTTCTACCAATCTCTGCTTTTTCAGAAGCTAACATTAGATAAAGGTTAATATTTTGGGTTTAGATATATAGATTCCTCACTATAGGTGAGAAATGTGAAATCAAGTGTTTTAGTTATATTCATTAAAATCATAACTAATGGAACCATAAAAGACCTCGAATTGCCAAAGCAATACTACATAAAAAGAATAAGGCTGGTGGCATTACACTTCCTGACTTCTATTTATATTACAAAGCATCAATAGTCAAAACAGCTTGGTACTGGCAGAAGAACAGAAATAGAGACCAATGGAATAGAACTGAAAACCCAGAAATAAACCCACAAATATATGGACAA
>PVJL010011156.1:0-39162 GCA_004026885.1 Lyroderma lyra
TTATTTCACTTAGCATGATGATCTCCAGGTTCATCCATTTTGTTGCAAATGGCAATATTTCATCTTTTCTTACAGCTGAGTAATATTCCATTGTGTATATGTACCACAGCTTCTTTATCCAGTCATCTGTCGCAGGGACCTTTGGTTGTTTCCATGTTTTGGCCACTGTAAACAGTGCTGCAATGAACATTGGGGTACAGTTCCTTCTATAGATATGCTAATCGTTGAGTAGTTTCACCTGGTCTTTGAGTCTGAACTAAGGAAGAGATTTGGAGAATTCAAGGTCTTCCTCGAGTCCCACCTCTTTCCAACTCTTCCCTTTCTTTGTTAAAACACACTTGGGCTTAAGGGCACTTAAGATGGATTTGAGAAAACTAAAGTACTTCATTCTTGCAATTCAAAAATAAAGCTTTTCTCATTCCAATTTCTGATCTATTGAATGTTAGATATTTGATGCACCAAAAATAAGCCCAGTAACTGCAAGATCCTAGTCTGAGTAAAATATTAAACGGTCTTTCATGGTAAGAGGAAATATATTTCTAGAAATTGTTAAATTTGCTCATAAATGTATCAATGTAAAGACTACTTCTATAACTGATAGAATTACTCATGAGTTAAATCTCCATTAGAAATGAAGTTTCATGAAAGGTTAAAAATTCTCATGAAATTAAAGCTATAAAAATAAAATAATAGGGACAAAAATGTACAAGAAACACAGGACATGTTTTGGTATAAACAAAATAATGGCTGCACAGACAATTCAAACACATTCCTGAAGGGCAGTGCCCATTCAGAAATCACACTCCTGGAAACTCTTCAAATGCAGAGTCTTGAGCTGTTGACCTCACTGCCTGGAGGTTGGAGCTCAGATTGTGGTCAGTTTCCAGATGAGCAGGGCTGCTTCAAAGAGTGATATAGATACAGCCAGAAGCTTAAGACAGGTCTGTAAAGTGGCGGGTTCCATATTTACCACTAACTGGTGAAACTGAATGAAAAACTCACAGAGAAAAACATTTAAGAACCCCTACTGCTGCTTGTACTCCTTACAGTAGCAGATTTTGCAAACAGTTTTACAGTCTATATTTAAAATATTTTATGTTTGTAAAAAGTAATGTCTGCAGAGAAGGGAAAATAAAAGTTATGGAATATGGAGATGTATTTTTGAGTGAAAAGACATTAAGTTTGTTATTAAGTAAGGTTGGTAGTTTCAGAGGAGAACAAAGGAAAGCAGGAGAATCTGAATATAAAGTGGAAACGTGTAAAAGTTTTGTGAAGGGAAATATTGACAGTGGAAATGTAATATATAATTAAGCTGAATAAGAGTAAAATAAATTTAACTAAGTAAATTAATTTAATTATCAAAAGTAAGGTGATGTAGAAGCAGAGTTTGTTTTATCACTTTATTAAAGGACGTTTTCCTGCATTCTTCTGCTGCTGCAGATAAGACATTCTGAAAAGTGTTCTGCCTAGAAGGCAAAGATTCTAGGTTCTCTTAGAGTTTTCTGCCTCAAGCAGGTTCTGAGTAATTAAAAAAAAAAAAAAAGAAAAAACAGTCAGGACTTTATTCTGGACTCATAAGTGTGTTAGAGTCAGACTTCTGTTTTAATACCTGTGAAATGGGGATACTAATTGTCTCTGCCTCCTCTGGTAAGTTGGAAGCAGTAGGTGACATGAGCAGCCTGTGAAGGTCATAAAACAGGATTTATCCCAAGTGAGCTTAGATCAAGAGAGTTTGATTTTCATTGTAATGGAGAACAAAGAATTGCTGTTCTGTGCTGTCATCTTGTGGGCATTGTTGGAATAATGCTGGTATGTATATGTCACCTGGAAAAGCATTTCTATGCTGCTAATTTGAGTTCAATTTGGGAATAACACCTCTTTGTCATCTGTAATGGCTGTTATTCTCTAATGCTACTTTGTGAACAACTTTAGGACCATGACACACTTGCATGCTTTTTTAGACACTGGAATTGCCAATATCACCAATATCAACTTTAATTAAAAGGTGAAAAAAATAATTAAATTACCCATAAAATTTTAAAGTCATGGTTCATTTTTTCTTAAATAATAGAGAATTAACAACTTAAAACAACAGAGACATACTGGAGAATTGACATTTCGTGTGCAAAAGAATTCCCTAAGATTATTGTCCAGAGTTATTGAGACCCAATTAGATGATAAGATTGAATACCAATTGTGATTCCACCTGTGGATTTTTTGTAATATACACTAGTGAGGTTTCAATAGGTGATGTTTTTATTAAATTTAGAAATAAGTTTCATTCTTAGGGTGCAAAATGTACTTTAATTTTAATTGAACTAAACGTATTTACATATAGTATTATATAGTATTATCAGGTATTCCTCACCTTAAATAAAGACAGTATGTTTTTTTTAAATATCCTGCTTTGAATGTATTTCTATGGAGTCTGTTAACAGTACCCTGACAGGAAGGACTGCTTGCTGATGAGGAGGTTTGTTTTATAAATTGTCTTCTTTGGTTGGAAGAAAAACTGAATACACACTTTATTCCATTATTTTCACTTGTGAAATGAATAGTCCAGTTTCCACTTTGGATTGTGTATCATCTTGTGCTCCAGAAGTACTTCAGCACATCAATCATCTTCTCTTCACACATATATTCAGTACTGGTTATTTTTCCTTGTGTTATAGTATGTTTAACTCTCAATAATCAAGGCATCTAAATTTTGGTCATCTTTTCACATTATTGTCCTTCTCATTTTTACCATTACTAGATTTCCCACTTTGGAAATGACACTACACTTACATTTTTCACATGTTCACACCTATTCTCTTATCTCAGTGTGAACCACCTGTCAACTAATCCACACTCTGGTAAAACCATAGCATACCTGAACCTGCATAGGTATTTTGTCCTTATATCTCTGTAGTGGTCATCATAGTGTCACCTATTCTCTTTGAAATTCTCTCCTTCCTGGGTGTCACACCAACTAAACTCTCCCTACCCTAGGCTGCTCTTCTGGTCCAGGCACCCACTGCCCTAAACAAACACACACATAAGTAGCCTCTTTTGGGTTTGAGTCCCTCCCCCAACCCCCAACCACCCCTCTCTCTTTCTCTG
This sequence comes from Lyroderma lyra, assembly GCA_004026885.1. Taxonomy (NCBI): domain Eukaryota; kingdom Metazoa; phylum Chordata; class Mammalia; order Chiroptera; family Megadermatidae; genus Lyroderma; species Lyroderma lyra. The sequence goes on from PVJL010011156.1 coordinate 3,103, forward strand.
TCTGTCTGTCTCTCTCTCTCTCTTTCTCCCACCCTGCCCCCCATTTAAGAAAGCTCTCTTTTGGCTGCTTCATCTGTTTTCAGTTGTTCAGGTTTCAGATGTTCTATGTTCAACTGCCTTTTGTATTGTATCACCTGATTAGACTTCTTCATTAAACTTTGTTTATCACTACACCTGGTTCTTGGCTGCTTTAATTTGAGTGGGTGAGTTAAACCCGAACTAAAGATGCCTTATATTGAGTCTGTTCTCCTTTTCCTATATCCACCCCTTCAATGGACTTTACATTTTGAGGCAGTTACAGTCTCTCAGTCGCATATTGTAAGTCTCCAAAGTTAAAGCCAAGCCTGCTGTAAAGAATTACATCCAGGCCCGCTGTAAAGAGTTAAAGACAGGCCCTCCGCCCAGGCTTGACCTTGGCATAATCAGTCCATGTCCAGGCTGAGGAATTCCTGGGACTGACATTTACGGAGCATCTAGTGGCTTATGTAACCATGAAAACCCAAATAACTGCTACTGGGCAGATGTGGTAAGATGCCACTTTTGTTTGAATACATATATATATACTCCCAGGTGCACAATAAAGTGGCTTGCTCGCTAGCCTGTTTATGGTCTCCAACTGGGTGTACCACCACCGAAAGCTGCCCTGCTTAAAAACCTTGGCAATGACACATATACTAGAACTTAATCAAGGTTTTTTTTCCTCTCTCTTTTCCCTCATATCCAAGAAACTGCTAGCCTCTACAGACTTAGTCATTCATAACTATTTTCTATCATTTCTCCCACTTATTTACTCACTGTAATGTAGGTCCTGAGAGTTTTCCTGAGAAGAAAACCAACAGGACACGAAGATAGAAAAAGAGACTGATTTTAATAAGTGAACTTATGAGGTTAGAGGCTGGCAAATCCAGAATCCTCAGGGTGAGTTGGCAGACTGAAGATCAAGAGAAGACAATCCTGCAGTTCAAATATAAAGCCTTTCAGCTACTATGCAGTACCAGTCATACACTGGCACTCGACTGCTTTTTTACTCATCAAATTTGATACCCCATGCATTTTGATGTGTGTATCTTGATATTAAAAGTGCCTCTTTTATTATTATTATTTTTTAAGTTGCCTCTGCTTCAGGAGATAGTGGCCATTGCCTCAGGCTGAGAGCTTTGTTTACATTTTGGCTTTTTGCAAGACTTTGAATGTTACTAGAGGGAGAAAAAAACCTTACAAGGCCTTTACTTTTACCCAGTCTCTGAAACCCATCTGCAAGCTTATTCAGATCCTCAGAATATCTCCCTAGTTTTTCCTTACATTGTTGGATACCTGCTATTGAGAAGGGCACTTGTACCCTAAGAGTAACCTCTGCTCCAGCTACTTCCCTAAGGAGCAAAAGAGAAGATAGGATGAGCTCGTAGCCATTTCCTAGATCTTCCACCACCCCGAGGGTAAGAGGGCTTTGAACACCCTTTTCTCAGATACTTTTCTTAAGTTCTTTATATACAGGAAATGGCAGTGGTTCATGTGCATGTTGCCCATTCCAAACAATTGATTGTTACGGGGATCTCCCTTAAGCAATCCTTCCTGAAAACACTTTTCTACTAATGATGCTTTCACTATGCCTCCTGTAACCAGGAAAGGTGGTGGAGGTGAGGGAGATGGAGGAGCAGAAGACTCCAGCCTTAAGGGAGGAGGAAATGGTAAATCCTCCTCACGTTGTTTATCTTCAAAGGCCAAGGCTGGTGTTGATTGTAAAGTGTCTGAAGAGGCAAATTCCTCCTTTGTTTTTTGTTCAGGAGTGTGGAGTGGACAGAGGGCTATTCAAACAAAGCTCCAAATTGTTAACAAAAGAAGCAGAACATGTTGTCCTTGTTCAAACCACCTTTTAAGTACCCTTCCTAGCTGTTCCCAAAGTTCTAAATCTAAAGTGCCCTCTTTGGGGAACCATGGGCAGAACTCTTGGACAGCACATAATATTCATTGCAATGCTTTTAGTTGCACAGCACATTGAGCAGCTTTAAGTAATTGTAAAGTTTTAACATAAACACCCTGTTCTCTAGTAAGTTTCTGACCCATGTTAGAAAATCTCTCTCTGTAATATATGCATTGATCCCTTTCTGAAAGAGTGAGTAAGGACTGTCCCTTATGGGAATTCCCCATGGGATGTGGCCACTGAGTTTCTCCTTGGGTGTATGGCTTCCACTTGAATCATGTCGAGGTTACCACTTGTGAGTCTCGAGCCAGCTGGGACTCACCTGAAATATGTGGAGTAACTACTCAAGACACAAAAGTTTGGTCAAGAGGGAGAGAGAGAGGCCATCTAGAAGGATAGAGGCCTAGAGACGTCCTGAGGCTCTCTTCCCTGCTGTTTTTATTGAGAAGCTTAACAAGAAGTTGGAAAATTGCTTAATGGCAGCTGATGCAGGGAAAAAAGGGAGTATGGGGTGGGGGGTGTGCAGACAATCACATCCGCAGAGTTAACTAGTGATGGATGGTAGGTTAGTATTCAAGCGAGGGTGTTCTGGGGTAGGGCAAGTGAAGCTCAACAGGTGATTGACTGCCTGGTGCCCACATCATGACCACATACATTCTTCTGTGTTTTCACAGATCTCTATCAGTCTTTCCCGGTTGTGTACAGCCTGAGATCCTACAGTTCCTGCATTTTTGTCAAGATGCGCTCATACACATTCATCCACCGTGATGTGGAGGCCTTACCTATTTTTTAGCCACTCCATATGAGGTTGTGGATCGGGTTCAGAGATCCCTACAGATGTGTATATTTTGTCCTAGTACTTGTCATTCATTTGAGCCTCCTGAACCAAGTAACAATGAGTACCGTGGAACCACTGCATTATTTTTCATAGGAAAATTTTGTTGAGTATTCATTGTTTTTGGTACTGGTTACATTGCCTGGAATCAATTAACAACAAGTACCAAGGCAACACTGTGATAGCACTGGAGCTATTTAACGTAGTGTGATTTCAAGTAATGTGTCTGGAGAAATGTTTCTCTACTGTGAAGAAGTTACATTCTCCTCCCCGACTTTTTTTGAGATTTTTAAAATAGGTATTGACATGCTAGAAAACCTCTATAGTGAAACACAACAGAACAAAATGCCATAACCCTCCATGTAGCTTATATATTGAAGTTCAGGAAAGTTAGGTAATAGAGCAGAGATTGGCACAGGAGTACCTGTGACATTTGGAGAGTGACGTATGGGCACCTTTATCATTTCCTTACATTTTTACTAAACATATATATATATATATATATATGATATAGACATAGATATATATAATAGTCATCTAAAAATTTTTAAGTAATTTGTGTTTACCTATGCTCACAATTCTGAGTGTTCTACAATAAAAGCTTATATTTGTAGACCCCTCTAAATTTCCAAAGCGATTTCTCCATACATAATAGAATCTCAGTTAATCAGCAACCATGGGTTTGGTAGATGCCAAATAAATGTGGTTTTTGGTTCCTTGAGAGCTATTATTCATAATAGGCCTACATAATACTATAGCACATATGATACCATACTAGACCATAAGCTTTCTATTGCCTTGATATTAATATTTAAATACAGTAATTAAAAGCAAATTACAACTAATAATGACAGTTAGGTCAATATAACACAGTTTTATTATAAAATCAGCTTTGTGGATGCAGCATGCAATTTTACTTAAATGTCAATCAATAATCTTCAACTTCATTAACATAATTTATCATTAAGTAACTTAAACACACACACACACACACACACACATGCACCCCTAAAACTGTGCTAAGTAGAGGTAGAGAATTTATTGGAGAGACATCACATCAGTACCATCAGCATCTGATGATGTAGCTAGGACAGGATCCGGAGAAGTGGATGTGGATGATTTTGGATCAACAGCAGTAGATAGTGCTGTACTTGCAAACTTGCTTGTCGCTTTCCAAAAAAAATGAACAAATATCAGCTTGCTTTGAGGCTCTATGCCTCTTATGCAAAGTCAGGTTATCCATGATGTGCAGGTACATACCATCCTGATATTTTATTTTAATTTTTATTTAAAGCATTATTATTATTATTATTATTATTATTATTATTATTATTATCATTATTTTGCTATTTGCTTAAGATTGTCCACTTAATGCAGAGGTATACTTCACCAAGTAATTTAATTTTTGATTGGTGATTCAATCACATTATTACAGGTCTATTCATATTTTCTATTTCTTTCTTTTTTCTTTTAATTTATTCTTTTCTATTTCTTTACGATTAAGTCTTGGTCAGTGTTGTGTTTCTCGAAAATTATTCAAGACTGTTACTATAGTGTTTCTATTTTTAAAATTCCACATACATCACTATTATTTCCCACTGCATGAATATTTTGTATAAACCTGATTGTAAGTAATTGCATAATATGTCATCTTACAGGCATATAATACATTATCCAGCCTTTCTTCTGTTGTTAAATGTAGGTTGACTTTAGCTGTTTTTCTGTGATGAATATTCTCATATCGTGCACACATCTTTTCTTAGTTCCTTAAGAAAAACTCCCGGCAGTAGTTCCTGGATCATTAGATCTGCAAGCATTTATTTTCCACTTTGAACAAGTCATTTGAGGTGATGCCAAGAAGAAAATGAAGCTCAAAATTAAAGCTATCAGTCAGGCAAAGAGATTGACAATATTGTCAGTATCTTACTATTCCAATTCCATTTTCCAGTAAATTATCAGTTTAATAGATGGGAAAAAAAACATGAGTATAAATATAAATAGTTTTGCCTAATAGCAACAAGTCTCAAATACAACTTCATTTTAGAGAAGATAAACCTTAATTTTTAATATGTTCACTCATGTGAATTCAATAACCATATTTAAAGTGAATCAAACAGCTGAGTATAGTGTTCTAGTGGCTGGGTTTCACTTCACAGTATGGCTCTGGATTTGATGTCTGGAGTTTAGGGTCAAGTCCTGCTTAAGTTCTAGGGTTCGTGTCAGGGGTAGAGCTCTGGCTCCAGGGTTTGCTGTCTGGAATCCACCATCCATGTACCAGCATCCCATGCCAGGATCTGGCATCTTGTTTCTGGGAGAAATAAATTTTAGATCTAATTCTTCTTATTTACATTATTGTAATTCATCCTGTGGCAGTCATCTCAAAATAAAGGTGTGTGAGGGCAGAAGGATCACTTTAAAATGTGCTTTTGCCGTGTGCAGATTTTTTAAACTAATGTTAATTTTATCCTCAGGCAGAAAATAAAATTCTGGCACTTTCTATAACAATAATAATGTGAATTTGAGGCCTTGTCCCTAATAAGTGATTATCAGCCATCATATGTGACCCACCTGTAGGTCAGAGCAAACTGATAGTCACCAAACACCTGCTGTTAGCTTGTGCAATGGCTGTTTGAAGCCCCTTAGGGAACCTTATCTAAGCCCTAATTCTGAATATCTTGAAGGCCCATGTTCATATTGTATCTCCAAATTGTGGAGTCTTTGAGTCTCTCCATGTGTGTGTGGTTTCCATATATAGTTATGGATAAAACTGGGTTATTTTCCCTTACTAATCTGTTTCTTGTTTTTTTTTTTATTATTACAAGCTGGAAGAACCTTGATGGTAGAGGAAAGTTAATTCTTCCCCCACAGGTGGTGCCGTGAGCAGAATACACTCACTGGCAGGAATCCAGTGCATTGTCTTCAGACTACTAAAGAGGACAAGATTTTAGGGTGTCTCACACTGGACAACCCGAGGTAAGAATTCTTACTCTGTCAGCACTCCACCCCATCCCAGATTATGTCTGCAGAACATGGTGAAACAGAAATTGGTGAGAATTATTTTTTGTTTTCTATATTCAGATTGGAAGTAAAACATACTTGTGAAACTCATTTATTGGGGTAGTGACTCTTGGTTACTTAGTGTGAGAACACTTGGTTTTCATTTTTTTCAGTGTGTCTGATTTCTGTCATTTTTATACTGTTGTATGTCCTCAGAGCTTGACCTTATAATCAGTGAGACTAGTTCATTTGGGGCCTCTCTCTTGTCATTTCTTCAGCTGTGACAGGCTGTCAAGAGAGTTTACTGTGTCTGTCTCATTCCTCCCTGACATGGTCTATCATCTCCCCCAGCTGGAGGAGGCTCATACACCTATGGTAAGCAGCCAATAGGCTGTGGATCCAAGGTTAGAAAATGTTAAAACTAAAATATATCACCAGGCAGAAACATGGCCTAAAGTCCATATATACATGGCTTAGCCCCCATCAAACTGCTATAGCCCTCAAGGAAATTGTAATATAAAATTACATTGGCAATTATTAATCAATATACCTATTAGTGTAGATCATTTAAAAGTGCACTTGAAAAGCATGGGCTTTCAAATAAAAAACAATGAGACACACCTATTTTTAAATATTAATAAATGTGAATCAAAGAGAAAGGAGGATCACTCACAGGAATTTGTCCTTGCAGGGTGGCAATCTTAGATAGTTTAAGAAAATTGGGAGGGGTTCCCTGGTGGTGTAGTAGCTAGGCTTCAGTACTCTTAACGCCACGACCTGGGTTCAATTCCCAGCCAGGGAACTACCCCCCACCCCCCACCCCCACCCCCCAAAAAAGAAAAAGAAAATTAGAGATAAATAAAATAGACATTGATGGGCTAAAAGAAAAGTTTCAGAACAGCACTACCAGGGCTGGATAGGCTACATTGACCCTGGTTGGTGTCTCAAAATTAACACATTCACTTTGGGGCATTTGCAGCTGGGAGTGAAGAAAATCTGTGGCATTTGGCTAAGTAAAGCTGGGTGCAAAAAAACCTGTCATAACTTTTTAATGAACTGGTATTTTTCAAAATAGTTTTGGGCCAGTGGTAGAATACTTTGCTGTTTAATAATGGACATTTTTCAACTTGAGTGGTTCTCAACTTTTGAATATATAAATAAGAGTTTGACATTTGAGTCAAGTATATTTTATTGAACATACATATGATAAGTTATAAATTTTTCCATTTCATTTTATCATAAAATAATGTTTACTTACAATTCAAGTTTTCTCAAATATGTCTTCATAGTTACCAAAGAATTGTTGTCACTTATAAAATATATTGCTTCTCCATAGTTTTGCACAAAAATTTATATATATTTACTATTATTACAGTCAGTACGTAGTCCACTATTATTAGTAAAATTTGTATAAATGTTAAATAAAAACTAATAATACTCAGAACGTATTTCATAATCAAAGTTGCACAGGCGAAGAAAATACTAAAAATCTTGTCCCTTGCCAGGTAGATGCTGGGTTGACTGAACAATTTTAGTTGCTCAGTTCATACTGTTGCGAAAAACTGAAACACATAGAGGTACATAGTGCACGGTCATGTCACCCATTATTTTTCGACTGCCTGATAGCTGGAGTTATCTGATGTCTTTGCTTATGTTATGGACCAAAGCCCAAGCATCAGACTCTTATCTACCACTCTTACATATACGCAGTTCCTGTGTTGATAATTACAGAATAAAACAGGAAGTTGCAAACATATTCAATTATATTTGTTTCTGAAGTTTTTGTTATGACACCCCTGAAGAGAAATTAAACTATTCACTGAATTTTTATCCATTTGGTTTATGATAGAATTAAGGGAAGTCTAAAAAATCCTATATGCATCATCTGGGTTCTAAAAAGGGAATGCAAAAGAGCCATATATTGTCATCCAAAGCGAATGTGTTAATAGTCCCCAAAAAAGTCTGCTGTACTTATCCAAATGTGTGGAGATATTTAAAACACTGAGAAGTGATTACAGTGAGAAATGTGACCATCCATCTCTTGGGTGAACAGTCAGGCCAGTTCAATCAAGTAAAGATTGATAGCAGGGCCAGGGTAACTTGGGCTGTGTTTTTGCTGGTGAGCCAAAGCCTTTTGACTCCAGAGAGGGTAAAATGGTCAGGAAATAGAAATTTTCAGTATTCCTTGCTATGAAAGTTCTTGACTGTATAGTACCAAAACCCATTGGTGTAGCTCTGACTCAGTGTATGATTATATTAGAAGAATAAAGAAATGGAAGTTTCTGTATGACTATGACATTTGGAATGTTTAAACAGGTTTTATTTTTCAAACATATCAATTTAAATTGATTGAATCTCTTTTACCCAATTTTATTGTTTTAACAGATCTTGTGTCTCCCTGAGGAAATGGGACATGTACACAGTTCTTTCTTTTTGCTATCACAAGGAAAGCCTCTAGAAGTTTATATTATGTATGCCCTCTTAGGTCCAAGAGCCTGTTTAGTAACACCAGAAATATTTAATATGTCCCATCAGAAATCTGAGAAGCTATTGAATGTATGTGTTAATTTTATGGTAGGAAATTTGCCATGGTCATAGGAGATATTTCAAAATGTGATAGGAATTTAAACAAAGGTTTAAATTCTGCAACCACTGGGAAGTAGATTAAAAAAAAAAGTAACAGAGCCCACAACTGACCCAAGACAGCACATTGGAGAAAAAAAATGAAGAGGAGCATTTTATAATCATAGGCCCCCCTGCCTTATCCTTACTGTCCTTTCCCAAGCCTCCTTAGAAACTGACAAAAAAATTAAATCAACAATCCCTTTAGCTATTGTCTGGAAAACTCAAACCAGAAGCCTGGCAAACATTGTTAGCCCTACCCTTTACCTCTCTGCCCAACTCCCCACCCCTGACCGCCGCCCAGTGTACTATGGCTTTCTGGGTTGCCCTGCGCAAATATATCTGCCATGTGTGTTGAACTTTTTCTAAATTAAACCAGTAAACTGCCCATTTCTGTACTAATACCTAAATACATATCCCCCTCCCCTCTTTCTTTTCCAAAATATAGATGCCCCGTGTTGTTTCACCATCTTTAGAACTTTCATCATTCTGTAAAAATGCATTTTCATGTATTAAAATTACCCTTGGGTTTGGTAAAATTCAAATGTATCAAGGCCTTTTTCACTCTTTCAAATTCAGTTGGCCACATAAAATATTTCCAAAGTTAGCTTATTGGGCTAAGGAGTGTTGTGGCTTTTCTTTGCTGAGTCTTTCCTTTTATAGATATTCATTCTTGTAACTCTCTGTGCGGTGGCATGTGGCTACCTTTCCTGAGCTGCTAAGAGGCTTTTGTACATGTTTCACTGTTTAGACCAGTTGTATCCAATCTTTTGAATTACCTGGGCCAAAATGAAAGAAGGATTGCCTTAGGCCACACATAAAATATACTATGATAGCTGATGAACTAAAAAGAAAGAAGTCTCCAAAAAAAATCTCATTATGTGTTAAAGAATTGGTGTTGGGCTCACTCAGAGCCATCCTGGGCTGCAGGTTAAATAGATCTGGTTTGGATCTTACCATTCAGGTCCAGAGGGTAGATTACAGAAATGGGAAACAATATCCAAACTGGAAAATATGAAACTGTCTCTAGGGCTCAGGAATGGTGGGTTTGCATCGCTGGGTTTTTCCTCTTATAGATTTTTTTTCTTTGTCTGTGTCTTGCATGTCATTTGTCCTAAGAAGCAACAACCATAGGGTCAGAACACAATCATAAGTTTCTTATAAGCCTGCCATTCGAGTCATTCCCACAAGCTGGAGAGTTAAGTGGTTCTCTCAGGCCTGTGTTGGTAGAGATGAACTTTGCTGAAGGTCCCTGTTGAAAAACTGCATGAGGTTCTTCCTTCTGTCTCATTCTGTGTCCTGGCAGCTTGGCATCATGACCAGCGACTTTATCTTGTCTGGTCTCCACTATCTGAAAGGTGTGCTTACCATGGTGTACCAGGTAGACAGCTAGATGAACTAGAATTTCCATTGAACCTGTCTGTCTGTGCCAGCTTCTGGGGGAGAGTGTCATGCAAAGAATGTTTGTCCTTTTGACCTTCATCACTAGTTAGTGCTGGACAGATCCCAGTCCAGTGTCACTCACCCAGGGGTGCATTTGTGGCTGGAGGCACCCCACATTCTGTGGGAGATTGATGACACTGTATGCACTCCACCATCCTGACACATGTGTGATGAAGTTCTGTGCTGTCTCCAACTGTCTGGGGGTGGTCAGTTAGACTAGGGAGAGCTCTGTCTTTTGCATTCTCTCTTGTGGTATCTGACTTTCCCTCTTGAGTTTCTAAGAGGCTTTTTTGCATGTGTCACTGTTTAGACAGTACTGTCCAGGTCCAGAGCATGGATCCTCGAAATGGGAAACACTATCAAAGTGGAACATAAGAAGCTGGGTCTAGGGCTAATGAGTGGTGGGTTTTCATCCCTGGGTCTTTATCTCTTACACATGTTCATTTGTGTGTGTGGGTGTGTCCCTGTCTTGTCTGCCATTTGTCCTAAGAAGGAACTACCATAAGGACAAAACACAGGTATAGGATTCCCATAAGCCTGTCATTCAAGCCAGCCCTGCAAGCTGGAGAGTTAAGCAATTGTGTACAGACCTGTGTCTGTGGAGATAAACTTTGCCATTTGTCCCTGTTGAAAAGCTGTATGAGATTCTTTCATCTCATTCTGTGTTGTCCCGGCAGCTTGGCATCATGACCGACAACCTTATCCTGTCTGATCTCCATTTTCTGTGAGGTGTGCTTACCATGGCGCACCAAGTGGACAGCCAGATAAACTGGGATTTCTGATGGGCCTTTGGTCATCCAAGACAGCTCCCAGGGGAATATGTCATGCAATGTGTGTTTGTCCTTTCAACCTTCATCCTTAGTGCTGGACAGATCCCAGTCCAGTGTTACTGACCTGAAGCCATGAATTAGTGGGTTCATGGCTGAAGGGGACCCTCATTCTGTGGAAGACTCCACAGAATGCACTCCACCATCCTGACTTACCTGTGTGTGGCAAAGTTCTGTGCTGTCTCTGACTGTCTCTGGGGATCATCAGATGAACCTGAGAAGGCTATGTCTTTTTTATTGCCTGCATTGTGGTATCTGGGTTTTTCCCTGAGATGCAAGAGGCTTATTGGTATCATTCAGCATTAACATTGTTTCCTGAACAGCCATACACCATGGTTTGTTAGACTTGGAAGATCTAAGTAGGTGAGATACTTTTTTCCCTTTTAATGATATTACTAATTGTTAACATTGGATTTACTCAAATAATTAAGTGCTGATGTATATCAAGAAATAAAATATAAATTAACCCAAATGTTAATTAGAATTCATTTATTTCTTGTGATATTTGTTGTTAAAGCTGTTTTCAATTTGGTGTTGTTAAATAGATGTACTTCTGTTAGCATGAAATATATTTAAGTGTGGTTACAAAAGTAAATTTTAAGTGTGTGAAGAAAATAGGTCAGGGAATAAGTGACTTGAAATCTCATAGTTTTATCATATATATAAAGAAGATAGCAATAAAACTAATGATACATATGTAACACTTTTTAGCAAAAATTATATTGTATGAGGGCTGTTCAAAAAAATCTAGGAATTCTCAATATGAGAGCAGTTACATGGCTGGATACTTTCTGAGCAGTATACACACACATACACACACAGAGAGAGAGAGAGAGAGAATAATTTTTGTAACTTTAATAAATTGAAACTTTAAAATTTTGCTAACTTAATTAAATGATGAATATTCCTTCAATGTCTAAACATTTTTAAATGAGATAGAAATGACAAAATATTATTTACAGAACATATAATATCCACTGCAATGGACTCTCCAGTAACCAAAACTCAGGCAACAGGTACTCTCAAGCTACTAGTAACAAATTCTTGCAGGTTGCTTGAGGTTTTGAGAGTACTAGTTGCTTGAGTTCCCTTTAATGGAGAGTCTCCTTACATTTATCTGTCATCTATTAATCTTCCTGGTTGCCAGTTTTGAGTCTATTGCATTTACTTATTATGATGAAAGAAAGAAATCTTTGGGTGTATTAGTAAAGACGTCTTTGCCACATTGAAAACATTTTTGGCCTATAAAATACATATTTCTAGGAATTATTACATATGTTTATAAATGCATCAATCTAAATAATCATGGTGTGGCAGCTCACAATCGCCTGCTTTCACTACAAATTAAGATAAACATTAGAACTACGTACACCTTTATTTACATTGTGAACACTGCTGCTGTGAGGGTTTATCATGTAAGTTTTACTTTAAACATATGTTCTCAATTTTGGTGATTCATATCTATGAGTGGATTTTTTGAAGTATATGTTTTCATGTGGAAATTACAAACTATTCTATACAGAGGCCACACAATTATATATTTTCACAATTCATATTTAAAGATTCCAGTTCTTCACATCATTGTCAACATTAGTTAATTTTAGTTTTCCTTAACTATAGCCATTTTAATGTGTGTGAAGGTGGTATCAAATTGTGGGCTTTGTTTTCATTTCTGTAATGACTAACGATGTCCAACATCTTTTTGTGTGCCTGCTGACATTTGTATGTCTTCTCTGAAGAAGGGTCTATTTAGGTTCTTTAATACAAATTACTTGTTCGTGTCTTTGTTGATGAGTCCCAAATGTTTGTGCATTCTGGAAAACAGACTTTTAACAGATATATAGTGTGCACCTATTTTCTTTCATTTTTGTGGGCTGTCTCTAAACTTACTAGATAAATTCTTTCAATGCATATAAGGTTTTAAGATTGAGAAATCTCAATTATCTAATTTTTTAAAAATTTGGTGTCAGAATGAAGAAGCCATTGCTATATCCAACTTCATGAGGATTCATACTTATATTTTCTATTAAAGTTTCTAATTCATCCTCCTATATTTAAGCCTTTTATCTGTTTTGAGTCCCTTTTTATGTGGTGTAAAGTAAGGGTTCAGTTTCATTCTAGTGCAGCTGTTTAGCATCATTTTTGAAGGCTCTTCTTTACCCTTTCTAATGTCTATGCTTGCCAAATGACCATAAATGAATGGCTATATTTCAGGGACTTTGATTCAGTTCCATTCATCTATGAGGTCACACAATTTATGTCACGAACTCATAAAACATGTCCTACATACTTTGTCACTGAATATCACTACATTCACCTGCAAAGTGCTCCCTTTGGGACTCTAGACCCTGACACCAGCGTTTAGTGGACCCTCCGAAGATATTTTGGAACTCTTTCTGGAATAACCATCAGAGCTGTCATGGTCCCCCAGATCTGACATTTAAGTTCCCAAATTTGCCACTTTGCCCTTACATTGGTTGCGTTATATATTACGGAGCTGTTTGTACAGTGCTGCCAACCTAAGCACATGGTAGCAACTTCAGGTACTTAATTGTCAAATTTTGGGGACAATGACAATTTTAAAAGCCATTCCAGAAAGAGAGTTCCAAAATTGCTTTGAAGGTTTACTAGGCACTGGCATCACATAGCTTCTCAAAGGGAGTACTTCGAAGGTAACCATAGCAATGAGGTATGTAGCATTTCTTTTTAGGATAAGTTCATGAACTAAATTGTCCAACTTATGTATCTGTAGCCATGCATCACATAATAATGTTTCTGTCAATGACAGACTGCATACAATTTTTGTAATTCCAGAAGACTAATGGAGATAAGAAACTACTATAGCCTAGCAAGTTCATAGTTGTCTCAATGTAGCAAAATGCTTAATTCATGGATTGCCAGTCTTCTAAAAGTACAGTTGCTGGAATTTATATACAGTATTTAATACTTGAAAATGATAAACAACCATGTTCATGGTGAATGTGTTGGTTTCATTTTCATTTTTTAGTTTAGAAGTATCTTTATTCACCTTATTTTTGAAATATGTACTTGTTTTAAAGACCCCATAAATGGAATGAATACCCAGTAATGAAATATAAGTCATCCTTCTCAGTAGGGTAATTTTATTTTTTGGTAAAATTTGTTACAGTAATCTCATGAGATTGCACAGTAATATTTTACATTTGGCTACCTCACATTTAAGGGTTCAGGGCATTTAAAGGTATATTGTTTGGGGCCATAGTGTGTTCTGGGTTAGAATGAAGGTTGGAGATTAGTGTACAGGGTTTCTATTCTTGGGTCCTGTTCTGCTTCTGGAGCCTGGTGATGGGTACAGGGTTAATTTACAGGGTCTTGGCCTGGATTCTGTAATTTAGCTCTGCATCTGGTGACTGGAAATATTTTATTTATTCTCATGATTGAGCAGTATTCCATTGTGTATATATACCAAATTTTTTACTTTATTTATTAAATTTGTTTGGGCAACATCATTTAGCACGATTACATAGGTTTCAAATGCACAGTTCTATAATATAATACATCATAGATGTGTTGCATTATGTGCTAACAATCCAGAGTCAGTTCTTTTATCATCACCATATATTTGCCTCCTGCTTTCCACCACCACCCAACTTTTTTCTTACTTCCTGGTAACCACTAAATTTTTGTCTGTGCCCATGAATTTCTGTTTCCCTGTTTGGGTGTTTTGGTTTTTATTTTTTTGTCTTGTTTCCTTGTTGTTTTGAGTTTTATATCAACATGTAGGAATGAGATCTTCTGGCTCTTGACTTTTTTTGTGTGACTTACTTTGCTTAACCTGATAATCTCAAGACTCATCCAACTTTTCACAAATGCCAGTATTTCATCTTTTCTTATTGCCAAGTAATAGTCCACTGTATATGCATACCACATCTTCTTTATTCAGTCATGTATCGAAAGACACTTAAGTTATTTTCATGTGTTGACCACCATGAATAATGCTGCAGTACACATAGGCATACATATACATTTGCTGACAAAGCATTTCAGATTTTGCGGGGTAGATATCCAGAAGAGTGACTGCTGGGTTATGTGTTAACTGTGTTCTTAATATTTTGAGGAACCCCTCCATACTTATTTCTATAGTATCTGTACCAATTTACGTTTCCACCAGTAGTGTATGAGTGTTCCTTCCTCCATACCATCTCAAGCACTTGTTATTGTCTTATTGATGATAACCATTCCTAACATGTGTGAGGTGATAGCTCATTGTGGTTTTGATTTACATTTCTTCATTAGCTAGTAAGTTGAGCAATTTTTTCATGTATCTGTTGGCCATTTCTAAGTCTTTCTGGGAAAAGTTCAGATCCTCTGCACATTTTTTAAAAGTTGGATTATTTGGTTACTTATTGTTGAGTTGTATGAGTTCTTTTTATGTTTTGAATATTAGTTTCTTATCAAAGGTGTTATTTACAAATATTTTCTCCCATTTGCGTGGTGGCCTCTTTACTCTGAATTTTTTTCCCCCTGTGGACTAGCTTTTTAATTTGATTTATTCCCATTGCTTTAGTTTTGCTTTTACTTACTTTGCCTTTGAGTTTGAATTAATAAAATCTTCCCAGAAACCAAGGTCTATACCATAACTTTAGTATCAATGTTTCTTTTTGTATGTCATTTGTTGTTTTAGGGATTTGATCCATTTAGAATTAATTTTAAAATATGTTGCTAGATAGCACTCGATTCATTCATTTGCATGTGCTTCCCAATTTTCCCAGCACAATTTACTGAAGAAATTTTTTTTTCAATTGTATGTCTTTTGCTCTGTTGTTAAAAATTATCTCTCCAAACATGTATGTAGATTTATTTCTGGTTTTCCAATTCTATTCCATTGGTCTGCGTGTCCATTTTTGTGCCAATACAATACTGTTTTGATTATTGATGCTTTGTAGTATAAAATGGGAGTCTGGGAGTTTCATGCCCTCAGGTTTGTTCTTTTTTCCTAAGGGTGCTTTGGCAATTCAGGTGTTTTGTGATTCCATACAAATCTGATTTTATCTGTTTCATGAATGTCTCTGGAATTTTGATGGAATTTGCTTTAAATCTGTATTTTCCTGTGTGTAACATGATCAATTTATGTTGATTCTTGCAATCCATGATCAAAAACCATCTTTCCTTTTGTTTTTTGGTCTTCAGTTTCTTTTAATAATGTTTTATAGTTTTTGGTGTATAAATCCTTCACATCCTTCATTAAGCTTTTCCTTAGTATTTTATTTTTTGTTGTGATTGTACAAGTTATTGTTTTTTCATTTCTTTTTCTGAAGTTTTATTACAGATATCTAGAAATGCAATTCATTTTTGTACATTGAAGTTATATCTTGTTACTTCACTGTAGTTGTTTATTGTTTCTAATATTTTTTGGTAAAGTCTTTCAGATTTTCTACATAAAGAACCATCTGTAAAGAGTGTTAACTTAGTTTCTTCATTCCTATTTCAGATGCCTTTTACTTCTTTCTCTTACTTGATTGTTTTGACTAGAACTTTTCGTACTATGTTGAACAATAATAGTGACTCTGGGCACCCCTGTCTTGTTTTTGATTTCAGAAAAAGATTTCAGTTATTCACCATGCAGAATGATATAAGCTGAGGGTTTGTCATGTTTTGCCTTTATTATATTGAGGTAATTTTCTTCCACACCCAATTCATTAAGTTTTTTGATGATAAATGTTTTATCTTGTCAAATGATTTTTTGGCATCAATTGATATAATCATCAGTGTTTATCTTTTATTTTGTTTATGTGGTTTATGGCATTGATCAATTTGCGTATGTTAAACCATCACTGTGTCCCTGAAATTAATCCCACTTGATGGTGATGTATACTCTTTTTAATGTATTGTATTTCTTAGTATTTTGCTTAAGATTGTTGCATCTGTGTTTATCACAGATAGATATTTTTCTCTGTGTTATCTCCAGCAGGCTTTGGTATCTAGGTAATGTTGCCACCAGAATGAGGTGGAAAGTAATGCCTCTTCAATTTTTGAAAGAATTTTAGGAGGACAGGTATTAAATTCTCTTTCGATGCTGGCCAAAATTTATTACTGAAGTCATCTGGCCCTGGACATTTTTTTATTGTAGAGAGATTTTGGGTGATTCTTTTGACTTTCTTACTGTTAATTGTCTTGTTCAGACTATCCAATTAAAAATTTTTTTTTTGGTTAGGCTCTATGTTTCTAGAAACCTGTCCATTTCTTCTAGGTTAATGAGTTTAGTGGCATATAGTCCTTCACAGTATTTTCTTAATATCCTTTGTCTTTCTGCAGTATTCATCATAACTTCTCCATTTTCATTTCTTATTTTGCTTATTTGTCTTTTCTGTTTTCACCTTACAGAGAGTAGCCAGGAATTTGCGCATTTTATTTATTTTTGTTGAAGAACTAGGTTTCTGTTTAATTAAATTTTTATATTTTTTGCTCTATTTCATTTAGTTCTTCCAATTTTTATTATTCTGCTGATTTGGGCTTCATTTGCTTATTTTCCAGTTCTTTGTTTACAAGTTCACATTATTGATGAAAATACATTTAACACATAGGACAAAAATAATAAGTATCAGCAAATATATATTGAAATTAATATTATAAATTTTTTACCATTTATGAATTTTTTCCTGTTACACATGTATTTATTTATTTTGATTTTGATTTTTTTTTCTTACTCTTAGACTTAGTGAGGTGACATTGGTTAGCAAGAAGTACATAGGTTCCAGGTGTATAATTCTACAGTGCATCATAAACTCATTGCATTATAAGTTCATCACCCAGTGTGATTTCTCTTTTCATAATCCTATAATTGGCTTCCCCTCCCTCCTCTCCCACCCTCTTTCTCTTCCCCCACACCCTCCCCATTTGCCCCCGAATAACCATTAAAGTATTGATTGTGTCCGTGGGTTTTTGTTTGTTTGTTTTCTCTCTGCTGCTTTCAGTTTTATATTTCACTTATAAGTAAAGTCATATAGTTTTTGTTTTTTTCTGTCTGGCTTATTTCCCTTATCATGATGATCTCTAGGTCCACCCATTTTGTTGTAAATGGCAGTATTTCATCTTTTCTTATAGCTGAGTAATATTCCATTGTGATTATGTACCACTGCTTTTTTATCCAGTCATCTGTTGCAGGGCACTTTGCTTGTTTCCATGTCTTGGCCACCGTGAACTGTGCTGTGATGAACATTGGGGTACATAAGTCTTTGAGGACTAAGGTTTTCAAGATTTTTGGGTAGATCCCAAGGAGAAGAATTGCTGGATCACATGGTAACTCCATTTCTAATTTTCTGAGGAACTTCCACACTGTCTTCCATAGTGGTTGTATAAATTTGCACTCCCACCAGCAGTGTACCAGAGTTCCTTTTTCTCCACATCCTCTCCAGCACTTGTTAATCCTTTTCTTGTTGATAATACCCATTCTAATAGGAGTAAGGTAGTATCTGATTGTGGTTTTGATTTGCATTTCCCTGATAGCTAATAAGGATGAGCATTTTATATACATACACACACACACACACACACACACACACACACATATATATATATATATATATCTGCTGGCCACTTGTATTTCTTCATGGGAGTAGTGTTTGTTTAGATCCTCTGCCCACTTTTTAATTGGGTTGTTTGTTTTTCTGTTGTTAAGGCATAATAGTTCTTTATATATTTTAGATGTTAGACCCTTATCAGTTGCATTGTTTGCTAATATTTTCTCCCATTCGGTTGCTTTTTGCTTTGTTGATAGTTTCTTTTGCTGTGCAGAAGCTTTTTAGTTTGATATAGTCCCATTCATTTATTTCTGCCCTTACTTCCTTGCCTTTGAGCAGGTTCAGGTTCATGAAATCTTCCTTGAACCCTAGGTCTATAAATTTATACCAATGTGTTCTTCTATAGAGTTTATTATTTTGGGTCTTATATGAAGGTCTTTGATCCACTTTGAGTTAATTTTTGTATGTGGTGAGAATTCACAAGTCATTTTCATTCTTTTGCATGTGTTATTCCAGTTTTCCCAGCACCATCTACTGAAGATGCTATCTTTTCCCCATTGCATATTTTTTGTTACTTTATCAAAAATTATTTGTCCATAAATTATTTCTGGGTTTTCAGTTTAGTTCCATTGGTCTATGTGTCTGTTTTTCTGCCAATACTAAGCTGTTTTTATCATTGATGCTTTGTAGCATAAATTGAAGTCAGGGAGTGTGATGCCACCAGCCGTATTCTTTTTATGTAGAATTGTTTTGGCAATTCAAGGTCTTTTATGGTTCCATATCAATCTGGTAGTCTTTTTTATTTATTTCATGAAACTATGATTATGAGATTTTGAAGGGAGTTGCTTTAAATCTGTAAATTGCTTTATGTAATATGGCCATTTTAACAATGGTAAATCTTCCTATCCATGAACATGGAATGTCTTTCTATTTCTTAGTGTTCTCTTCAATATCTTTCAAATCTGTCTTATAGTTTTCTGTGTATAAGTCTGTCACATTTTTAAAGTTAATTCCTAGGTACTTCATTCTTTTTGTTGTGATCCAAAAGGTATTGATTCTCTCATTTGCTTTTGTGGATTTTTGTACATTGATTTTGCATCCTGTGACTTTACTGTCTTCGTTTGTTTCTGATGGTTTCCTGGTAGAGTCTTTGGAATTTTCTACATAAAGGATCATGTCATCTGCAAATAGTGACAATTTGCCATCTTCTCTACCAATTTGGATACCATTTATTCCTTTCTCTTGCTTGATTACTCTGGCTAGAACTTCCAGTATTATATTGAATAGCACTGGTGACAGGGGACATCCCTGTCTTGTTCCTGATTTTAGGGGACTAGGCTTCAGCTTTTCTCCATTCAGTATGGTATTAGCTGAGGGTTAGTCATATAGGGCCTTTATTATGTTGAGATACTTTCCTTCTATACTCATTTTTTTCAGTGTTTTGGTCATAAATGGATGTTGTATCTCTTTGAATGCTTTCTCTTCATCAATCGATATTATCATATGGTCTTTACCTTTCATTTTGTTCATGTGGTGTATCACATTGATTGATTTTCATATGTTGAATCACCCTTGTGCTACTGGGATGAATCCCACTTGATTATGATGTATAATCTTCTTGAACCATTGTTATATTTTATTTGCTAATATTTTGTTTAGAATTTTTGCATCTGTATTCTTCAGAGATATTGGTCTATAGTTGTCTTTACCAGGCTTTGATAGCAGGGTATTGTTGGCTTCGTAGAATGAGTTAGGAAGTATTGCTTCATTTTCAATTTTTTGGAAGAGTCTGAGGATGATAGGTGTTAATTCTTTTTTGAAAGCTAGGCAAAAGTCAATGGTGAGACCATCTGGTCTTGGGCTTTTGCCTTTAGGGAAGTTGTGGATAGTCATTTCAATTTCTTTACTATTGATTGGTCTATTTAGGTTATCCAGTTCTTTTTGGTTCAGTCTAGGTAGGCTATAGGTTTCTAGGAACTTCTCTATTTTTTCTAGGTTATTAAATTTAGTGGCATAAAGATTTTCATATTTTCTTATAACCCTCTGTATTTTTGTAGTAATAGTGGTAATTTCTCCTCTTTCATTTCTAATTTTGGATATTTGTGTCCTTTCCTTTTATCTTTTGATTAGTCTAGCCAGGGGTTTGTCAATTTTGTTGACTTTCTCAAAGAACAAACTCTTTGTAATATTAATTTTTTCCATTGTCTTTCTGTTCTGAAATTTGTATAGTTTTACCTTAATTTTTACTGTTTCTTTCCTTCTGCTGCCTTTGGGTTTATCTTCTCTCCTTTTTTTTTTCTAGTTCTTTAAGATGAGATGTTGAGGTGTTTACTGGTGATTTTTCTCATATCTTAAGATAGACCTATAATGATATAAATTTCCCTCTTATTAATGTTTTCACTGTGTCCCAATAATTTTTATATGTTGCATTTTCATTGTCATTAGTCTCTATATATTTTTAAATCTCTTCTTATATCTGTTCTTTTATCCAGTCATCTTTAAATAACATGTTGTTTAATCTCCAGGTATATGTGGGGTTTTTTCTGCTTTCCTTTTACAGTTGATCTCTAATTTCAGAGGTTTTTGGTCTGAGAATACACTTGGTATGATTTTAAACTTCTTGAATTTGCTGAAGCTCCTTTGGTGTCCCAGCATATGGTCTATCCTTGAGAATGTTTCATGTGCACTAGAAAATTACATGTAGTCACTTCTATACCTTTGCTGGATGAAGTGTCCTGTAAATGTCAATTATGTTCAATTGCTATAATGCATCATTTAAAGCTGATATTTCCTTCTTTATTTTCTGTTTGGATGATCTGTCCATGGCTGTTAGCAGGGTTTTTAAGTCTCCCAAAATGATTGTGTTTTCGTCAGTTTCTCCTTTCAGATCTATTAGTACTGGCTTTGTATATTTTGGTGCTTCTGGTTGGGAGCATATATATTAAGTAGTGTCAAATCTTCTTGTTGTTGTATTGTGCCTTTTATCATCATGTAATTGTCTTTGTCTCTTGTTATCTTTTTTAACCTGAAGTTTATTTCATCAGATATCAGTATGGCAACTCCTGCTTTTTTCTGGTTACCATTTTCTTGGAGTATTGTTTACCATCCTTTCACTCTGAGTGTGTGTTTGTCCTTATGGCTGAGGTGTGTCTCTTGGAAAGAGCATATGGATGGGTTTTGTTTTTTAATCCAGTCTGCTACTCTGAGTCTTTTTATTGGTGAGTTCAGTTCATGAATATTTAGAGTGATGATCGATATGTGTGGATTTCCTCTGGCCATTCCTTTCTGTTTTGTTTTGTTTTATTTTTATTTCTTTCTTGTTGCCCCGACTTTATTCCATTTTTTCTGATGTTTTGTTTCAGATTGGAGAGCCTCCTTCAGTATTTCTTGAAGTGCTGGCCTTGTGCTGGCAAATTCCCTCAGGTTCTGTGTGTCTGAGAATATCTTTATTGCACCTTCACATCTGAAAGATAATTTTGCTGAATAGTTTATTCTTGGCTGGAAGTTTCTCTCTTTTAATGTTTTGAATATTTGATTCCATTCTCTCCTGGCTTGTACAGTTTCTGCTGAGAAGTCTGGTGCCAGCCTGATGGGTTTTCCTCTGAAGGTTATAATTTGCTTTTCCCTAACTGCCTTGAGGATTGTCTCTTTGTCTTTAGTTTTGGACATCTTTAGTACTATATGTCTTGGAGAAAATCTGCTAGGGTCCGGGTATCTAGGGGACCTGTTTCCTTCTTGAATTTGGGGTTTAAGATCTTTCCATAGGTTTGGAAATTTCTCATCTACTATTTGTTTGATTATTCTCTCTGTAGAGTGCTCTGCTCCTTCTTCTAATCCTATTATCCTGATGTTGTTTTGTCTCATGGAGTCAGATAGTTCTTGCAGAGTTCTTTCCATTTTTTTGGTTCTATATTCTCTCTCTTCCTCTTTCTGAGCTGTTTCCATGTTCTGATCTTTGATATCACTAATTCTTTCCTCCATCTGGTTGGCCCTATTTCTTATGGCAGTTATTTCATTTCTCACTTCTTTTCTTGTATTATTTATCTCTTAAATATTCATCTCAATCTTCCTTATGTTTTGAATTTCTTTGTTAAATTGTTCCTTTTGTTCACAGATTTCCTTTTTTAGGTTGTTCATCTCAGCTATGGTGTCCTGCCAGTATGTTTTCATTTCTCTCAGGTCCTTTAGAATGGCTACTTTAAATTCTCTGTCACTTAGTTCGGCAAATTCTATGTCTAAGAAGCTGTCTTCTGGATAAATTTCATGTGCTTTCTGAGCAGGTTTAGTTTTTAAGGAATTCATCCTGTCTGCTGGGTACTTCCTCTTTGACATGAGGGCATTACATTCAGTAGAGCCCAGGAGCCCTGATTAGTAGTTTTGTGGTGTCTTGCTGTAGGGCAGACACTAGGTGCAACTGGGGGCCAAGTTTTAGGAGGGAGGGAGGTTCTTTATTTCTTATTTCTGATGTCCTACTATGTTTGGTCGCAGTGCATATCTCTCTGGGGTCCCTTCACTTCCTGCATTTAGTTAGTTTATTGGGAAGGCTATAGGAGAGGCATGGTGGGACAGCTCCACCTCCTGCTCTATGCTGGGGAAGGTGGGTGATGTGGGCTGAAGCTGCTCTTGCTGGCTGAGGTGAATGCTATCAAATCTGCCTTTCTTCCCAGGCTTGCTCCAGCAACCAGCCATTTAGGGTGGAGTCTGCAGGCTCACACTGCTGGTAGGCCCCAGTGGCACATGCGTGGCTGCACGTACCACAAGTCCAAAGCTGTGGGCCTGTCCTCATGAGTCATGTGAAGGCAGCTGGCTCGCCTCTGCAGTGGGCCTGGAACAGTAACTGCAGCCTTGCATAGGAGCTGTGCGCACACGTGCTGTGGGTCCTGATGGTGCCGGGAGCCGAGTTGCTCTCTCTGGGGACCCACCACAGTCTACACCTGTTCAGAGTCCTCGCTCAGCCCTTTTGCTACTCAGAAGTTTCAGAGGCTGGCTCCTGAGCTCTGTCCCCAACACACTGCTCTAAGGCCTGGTTCCCCCACGATTTCCTACCATTCTGCCACTTTGCTGGCTTTCACTATTGTCGCCCCTTGGCCTCCCTCGTCCCATGCACTGTGGTGCTCCCTGACTATGACCATAGTCAGCAGTGATGGGGTCCTGTTGCAATCCATCTCTGCTCCCTCCCCTCTCTCCCACTCGCTCCCTTCTCTCCAACCTTCAGGTGTTTCCTTGTGATGCGTGGATTTCTCACCTGTCATTGTGTCTGTCACTCAGGGTTCTCTTTCTTGAATCCTGAATGGCGGTCAATTGTGTTTTCTGGGAGAGGCTTTAGGGAACTCCTCTCCAGTCACCATCTTGCCTTCCCTCCTCTTAAACTGTCCTTTTTCTTAATCATGCTTATTGTCATCATTTTTCTGTAGAAGTTTCTACCTTTATTTTCTCTTTTATATTTTTTGTTGTGAAAAACTATATTATTTTGACTTTGTTTCATGATGATTAACCTTCTTCAGTATTTACTGTAATACAGGTTGTATGGTGCAGAATTCTCTCAGCTTTTTATCTGGAAGGGTGTTTATTCCTTCTTTATATTTAGAGGAAAACATTGCTAGATAAATGATTACTTCCTGGTAATTTCTGAGCATACTTTCTTGAGGGTTGTGGCAGAGATGGCTTCTCACTGCTTCTTTGAAGCATTAGGGTATTACTGTTCTGAACTCACTTGCTTTATGGCAGTAGTGGTGAGTGTCATACTGCTGTGGATTACAGGACTTATTCTGGGTCTCTTCTGAGGGAACTTACTTTACAGTGCCAACATCAGCCTCCACATTTTGGCAGTTAGTAATGCCAAATGGTGGTAATTCATATTCATTCTGACATAATTTGATTTTGTAATTGATGTGAAAAATTAAACCATTAATGTGGTAGATGTATTAAATCATAAGACAATGCATCATTCACATGATTCAGTAATCTTGAAAAAATACTTAATGTGCTTTTGGTCACTTATTCAGTATATAATACTTTGTAGATGTAATGGATAGCCATGATACCTGTGGGTGAATTTACTTTAACTTAATTTTACTGTATATTTTACTCTTCCTGTTGATAAAGTTTTCTGTAAAGAAGTATGAGGCAGTATCCTCATACAAATGTCTCATGTGTTTATGTGTGCTTCATTTAAATTCAGTGTGTTTTTGTAGTGTTTTCAGTTAGTTATATTTTACATTTAGGATTATGATGGTTCAGAGCATTATGTTGAGAGGGTTAGTTTTGGATGAGTAGTTGGTATCGATGGATTCTGACTGGGCTCAAGGTTTAGGGTCATTGATAAAAATTCTTAGGTTCATTCAAGGTGAGACACTCCAGTCAGGGTCAGGTTAAAATTCGGGTTCTTATAGTCATTGTCAACGTTGGTTTAATTGGTCCAGTCAGGTGTCAAGGTCAGAATAAAAGAGGTGTAATTCACAGTAAGGGTCATTGTTTGTGTTCAGGATCAGTGAAAATCAAGGGTTAGTGTCACATTCAGGGTCAGGAACAATGTTAAATATCATAGTTATTGTCACAATCAGTGTTGGGTTCATCTGTCTGTATCAGTGTCTAAGTTCATCAAATGGGTTATGGTCAATGTACAGGTCCAGGGTCCAGGTCAGTCAAAGTTGGGTTAAAGTTCAGAGTTAGCATGTAATATGTGTTGAATTTATCCTCACCATCAAGGGTGAGGGTCATGGGTCAGTGTTAAAGTTTTGATTAAGCAACATGGTCAGCGTTTGGAGTCAGTAAATGTGTCAGTGTCTATGGTCAAAAGTCAAAGGTCAGGTTATCATAATCCTGACTCTGTGTCAGGTTCAGAGTCAGATGCAGGGTCATGTTTAGATCCATGGTGAGTGTCAGAGTCAGTGTTCAGTTTTAGGTTAATTTTCAGGATCATTGTGTTATGTTCAGAGTCTCAGCTCTGGTTCAGGATAAGCCCCTATTGTCAGTGTCAAGGCTATGTTTAGGTTTAGGTTCAGTTTCTTGTTCGGGTTCAGGGTCACACTCACATGCAAGGTCAGGTTAAAGGTGGAGTTTAGGATTAGCATCATGGTCATGTTAGGGTCAAGTTTGGGTTCAGTGTTATAGTCAGTGTCTATCTCAGTATCATCGATGTGGTCAGGGTGTGAATCAGTTTCAGTTTCTAAGGTCAGGGTCCATATCAGAATCAAGGTTGGTTTTTATCTCGGGGCAGCTAAAGGATCATGATCAAGGTTGTGGTCAAATGTTTGGATCAGAGTCAAGGTCATGCTTAGGTTCAGGGTTAGTTTCTTGTGTCAGAGTCAAGATTATGGTCAGCGTCTGTTTCAGTTTCAGAGTCTGAGATCAGGGTCATGGATTAGGGTCATAGCATGTAGTGTCACTGAAAGGGTGAGGGATAGTGTCTAGTGTCAGTGTCAGGTTTCATCGATGTTTTCAGGGTCTGAGTTTAGGGTCAAAATCAGAAGTCAGGCCTTAGTTTGTCAGATTTATAGTCAAATTAAATTTCGGGTTCAGAGGAAGGGTCAGATTCAAGATTAGGTCAGGTTCAGCATCTATTTTCAGTGTCATAGTTTCAGCCAGGGTTATTGTCAGTGTCTGGATCAAGACCCATTATGAGTTTTAGGTTCTGGGGCATGGTGAGGTTTAATGCCAAGTTCAAAGTCAGTGTCAATGTCAGGGCCAGTGTTAGGACTGTGATTTGGATGAAGGTCATGGAGAGGATTGGGTTTAACATTTTAAAGGTCATCAAAAGGCTTAGGCTTAATATCAAAGGCCAACAGCTACATTTTAGTAAAAATTGAGTTCTAGTTAGCACCCAGTTTGTTCTGGTTTCCATGAAGTTCAGGTACATGTTGAAGGTCATAGTAGAAGTCATGGTGATGTTTAGGTTCAGAATTATGGTGGGTGTCAAAATCAAGGGTCACTATCAGGTTTAATTATCAGATCAAGCTTCAGGATCAGGTTCAAGGTCAGTTTTGGGACCTGTCAGCATCTAGTGTCTGTCACAGATAAGGTCAGGTTCAGGGTCAGTGTCAGGATAAGGTGTTAATTTTTAAAATTAGAGTCAGGATCTTCAGTCAGACTGTATTGTCAGTGCCAGCATTATGGTCAGGATCATGTTCAGTATCAGGGTCGGTTTTTGCTATAGAGTCAAATGTGTGAGCATGGTAAATGTCAGTTTTATAACCAGTTTCACTGTCAAGTTTAGTGTCAGGATCAGTGGTCAGTGTCAGGCTCAAGGTCAGGGTCAATGTCATGGTTTGGAAACCATTGAGGTAATGTGACTAGTTCCCCATTAGAGTTGCTTTTAGCATCAGGGTCAGTTTGTATTGTCAGCAAAAGAATGAGGGTCAGGGTCAGTGGTCAAGTTTCTGGGTCTGAATCAGCATCAAGTTTCAGTCTCGGGTTTAGGGTGAGGGTCCGGTTTAGGGTCAAGGTGTCATGGTCAAGGTTGGGGTCAGGATCAGCATCTCATGTTTGTCAAGGTTATGTCCAGTTTCATTGCCAGGGTGATAATTAGAGTCATTTTCAGGGTCAAGGTCAAGACTTGGGTCAAAGAAAGCATCTAATACCAGTGTCAAGGCTATGGTAAGCTCAAAGTAAGGTTCATGGTTGGTGTCTGTGTCAGGTTCAGTCTCTAGTGTCAGTGCCAAAGTTACAATCAGGGCCAGGTTAAGGGTCAGATTAATAATTAAGGTAAATGTTAGGGTCAGCCTCAGGTTCATGGTCAAGTTTAAAATTTCAGTCACATTCAAGGCCAGGTGGAGAGTCAGCTTCATTGTCAGCATCAGGGGTTAGTGTCAGATTTATGTTTAAGTTCAGGTTCCAGGTCAGGATCAAGGCTGGGTTCAGAGTCAGCATTAGTGTGTACTGTTAGTATCAAGGTTATGGGCAGGGTCAGATTCACTTTCAGGTTTTGGGTTTGAGGTTTGGTATCAGGGTATGGATCAGCATGTAGAGCCAGTTAAAGGGTGAGGGTCAGCATCTAGTGTCAGTGTCATGTTAGGATCAAGATTAGGTTCAGAGTCAGAGTAGGAGGTCAAGGTCAGGAGTTAGTGTCAGGTTTTAAGGTAAAAGTACATGTTGAAATCGGGCCTCAGTGACAGATTCAGGTTCAGGTTAAATTTCAGAGTCGAGTCAGGTTATTTGTGGGATAAAAGTCAGCATCTAGTGTCAGTGTCAGGTTATGGGCAGTGTCCAGTTCAGGTTCCAGTTCAGAGTCAGGGTCAGCCTGTACTGTTAGGTTATGGTGAAGTTCAGATTCAGGTTTAGGTTTAGAATCAAGGTTAGTTTCATGGTCAGTGTTCAGTCATGTTTAGATTCACAGTCATGTTTCTGATTCAGGGACATCATCATGTTAAGGGTCATGATCAGAATCTTTTGTCAGTGTCAGTGTAACCGTCAGGTTCAGGGTTTTCATTTGAGGTTATAGTCATGGGTCAATTAAGGGGTCAGGGTCATGGGTTGTGTCTCATCCAGCATGACATGAGTGGTGGGAGAAGAAGTAGGGCAATGCAAAGTTAAGAAACACAGTAGCCAAAAATATATTATAAGCAGGGCCAAGGGGCCCCAGCCTCATGGGCCAGGCACCCAGAATCAGGCCAACACATAGCTCTTATTGATGGACATACAAGGAAATGAAACTGGTTTTTCCATGGTCTGTAAGTTACATTGCCTAGGAGACTGCTTTTCCCAAAAGTCCCCATTGTGTTCCAACATGTGTTGTGTTTCTATGAGAACATATAGCCCCAAGGACTTGGTGTACCAAAACTGACCAAGGGGATTGACTCAGTATCCAAGTCATCGCTAATATTCTATCAGGTAATCACTGGAGCAACATAAGACAGACACAAGGCATCCAGGGGGTAGGATATTAACCCTCAAAGAGGATGAGGGTCTATGCCTCACCTCTGTTGAGCCCAAGTTCTCTCCTGATGGTTCCTATGCAACTGTGCCTGTTCCCTAAGGAATCTTACCCATCATTGACTAACCAGCCACTCTCCATACAAGGTGATGTAAGGTGTGCAAGTGAAGGAGGAACAGTACCCCTGAGAGAGGGTCAGTTCTGTATCCTAGATATTCTATGCTCCCATGGCCTCCACACTTAGCTCCTGCCTTAGGATGTCATGGGGAATGCATGAGGGGACAGACAGGTCAGCAGGTAGAAGGGAACAGGTTGAATCACAGTCACCATCAGGGTGAGTTCATTGTTTTGCCCAACATCTAGAGTCATTTAAAGTGTAAGTGTCAAGGTAAGGTCTAAAGTCTGGGTCAGCATCAAGAATGGGTTAATGTTTTGGGTCAGCTAAACTAATGTTTGGTGTCAGGGTCAAGGTTATAGTCATGGTCATATTCGTCAGGTTTAGCATCAGGTTAAGGATCAGTGTCTGGGTTTATATATGGTTTAAGGTCAGGTAAAGATCACAGTCAAGGTTGGGTATATGCTCAGGTTCAACATTTAGAATCAGTAAAGTGAGTATGAAGGTCAAGGTAGATGATGAAGGGTATGGGTCAGAATCAAAGTGTCAGTGTGAATATCTAGTTTCAATATCATCAATATGGTCAGGTGTAGAGTCAGAGTTGGGTTTAGGGTTAAAGTTTTGGGGTGATGGTAGGTTAGATCAACATGTGTTAGTGTCAAGGTTATGCTCAGAGTTGTGTTTAGATTCAAGGTCCAGTCTGGGGTTTGTTCTGGGTCAGGGTCAGCATCTAGTGTCAATGCCAAGGTTACAGTCAGGTTCAGTATCAGTGTCTGTGTCAAGCTGAAGATCAGTTTCCTAATGAGGTTCATGGTCAAATTTAGGGTAAGCAATAGTGTCAGGATCAGGGTTTGGTGTCAGCTACCAGGGTCACTGTCACATTCACAATCAGTTTTAGGGTCAAAATCAAGGTCAGGGTTAGGTTTTGTTGAGTTCTGGGTATGAGTCGTGGTCTGGGTATAAAGTCTGTTTCAAGGTAACTTTCAGGGTAAGTGTCAGGTTCTGAGATAATATTCAGGCATCAGGGTCATGGTCTGTGTTTGGATCATTGTTATGATCACAGTTGGTTTGTATGCCAGGCTCAGCATTTAAGGTTAGCAAAAGTGTTAGATTATGGCTCAGTGGTTGAGGTCAAAGTATAGGTCAGGTTCAGGACTCTGGTCATTGTCTAATTTCAGTGTCATGGTTATGCAAGGAAAAGGACAGATTCAGCATCAGTGGTGGGTTCCAAGTTAGCTTCAGGTTCATGGCTGGGGTAAACTTTTAGTGTTATTATTAGGGTAATGGACAGGTTAAAGATTAGGGTCAGGTTCAGAATTAGGTTCAGGATCCAGTTGAGAGTTTAGACTTGAATCAGATTTAGAGTCAAGGTCAGTGTCAACATTAAGGGTATCAGACTCAAGAGTACAGGTTATGGTTATAATACTGGTTATGGTTCTGGTACCAGTCATGGTAATGGTTATGGTTGTGGAATGGATTATGGTTAGGGTTAGGATAATAGTTATGGTTGTGGTTATAGTTAGGGTACTGGTTAGTATTATGTTACCAGTTATGGTTAGGGTATTCATTACAGTTATGCTTAGATGTTATATAGTATAACCAAATTTTCTTTTTTAACAGAGGTTCTCTGAGAAATGTAAGTGAAAAATAATTTGAGTGACTATTTGAAGTCATAATGATGTAAATTATGTACCCAAGGATGGTTCATAGCTATAACTATACTAGGTGCATAGGTGAGAAGCTAATTCACTATATGCAATGTATGCCCTATAACACTAGGATTTGATGCTGTCAGTGAACCCTTGTTGAAAAGAGCTCATGAGGGGTTAATTGCATAGACACTGGAGCTGGACTGTATAGTAGTTTCCCCCTTATCAGAGTTTTTGGTTTTGGCAGTTTTAGTTACCATGGTGAACTGTGGTCTGAAAATAGTAAATGAAAAACTACAGAAATAATAAATTTATAAATTTTAAATTGTGAACTTTTCTGAATAGTGTGATAAAATCTGGTACCATTTGGTGCCATCTGACCAGGACACCAATAATTCCTTTGCCCAGTGCATCCTTGCTATATATGTTCCTGGCATGTTAGTCATGTAGAAGCTGTCTAGACTATCAGATCAACTGTGCTTGTGTCCAAGTAACCCTTATACACTTAATAATGGTTCCAAAGCTTAAGAATAATCACAATGGCAATTCAAATGTGCCAAAGAGAAGTCACAAAGTGCTTGTTATTTCAGTATCATCAGAAGGTCAGTGGTAGGATGCTGATCAAAATGTCTGCATGAGAGAAGATCATTGAAACCTCTTCTGGAAAATACAACAAATTGACCAACTAAAATCCAACAAGAGAACCCCTAAGCAACACAGCCTAAGCTAAGAGACCCACATATCACATAAAGGTCAGAGAAAGAGAAGAGAATGGGAGAAAAGGGGAGGAAGCACTGCAGAAATGGGGCTACAGAATACAATTTGGGGATGGCAGAAGAAGTGACATAGGGGCCAGAGAAGACAGGCTGAAGTGCACCATTTTCCCAGGTGGTTGGAAGCCAAGAGCAGACAAGAGCAGAGGTATA
Source organism: Lyroderma lyra (assembly GCA_004026885.1). Classification (NCBI taxonomy): domain Eukaryota; kingdom Metazoa; phylum Chordata; class Mammalia; order Chiroptera; family Megadermatidae; genus Lyroderma; species Lyroderma lyra. The sequence continues at coordinate 33,808 of PVJL010011156.1, forward strand.
GGTGGCTAAAGCCCATTGCAACTATGAACAAGTTAAAGCCTAAGCCTGAGCTGAGATGCCCTAGAGCCCAACTGGAGCACCACACTCTGGATGGGTTAGAGCCTGAACAAAAGTGTGCTACACTGCCCTGGGTAAAACTAGGCCCCAGCTGGGACACAGTATACTAGGAGTCAGGAGGCAACAGGCACAACATTACTGACTCAACCACAAATTGGCCCTGGGTGAGCTTGACACTAAGAGCTGGCAGCCATGGAAACGGTGACCAGAAAAAAACAATCCTGGGTGAAATTTGGGCTCAGGATAAAAGAGAAAGGCAGAGCCGAAAGTGTGCACCCACACTGGTGTTGTGCACTCCTGATGGAGGAAAAGGCTTGTGTTATGTCTGAGCCAGCACCCAGAGGTGTGGCCTGGGGACACATAGCAGTATTGTCAGAAGGTGACAGATGGAAGAGAGAGATTTGAAAGTCAAAAGAAATGAAAGAACTCTACAAGAATTATTAGAAAAAGCAACATTAAAATCATGGGAATACCAAAAGGGGCAGAACAGAATTTTACAGAGAGCATACTCAAACAAATGACAGACGAAATGTTCCAAACCTATGGAAAGAACTGGAACCCCAAATTCAAGAAGGAAACAGGACCCCTAGCTACCTGAATTCTAATAGACCTTCTCCAATGCATATTATATTGAAGATGTCAAAAATCAAAGACAAAGTGAAGATTCCCAAATGCATCCAAAAAAAATATAATGATTACTTTTAAGAGAAAGCCCATCATCCTATCAACACAGTTCTTAGCAAAAACTCTACATGCCAGAAGAGAGTAAAATCAAGTATTGATAATATTAAAAGTGATAAAGTATCAGTAAAGAAAAATTTATCCTGCAAATTTATATTTTAGATATGAAGGGGGGATATTGACCTTTTAAGATGTATGGAAGCTGAGGGCATTCTCCAGCACAAGGACAGCATTTTGTGAAACACTGCAGGAGCCTATTTGACCTGAAACAAAAAATCTAAATAAATAGGGATGAGTTGGGACACAAAAATAAAGAAATAAGAAAGAGAAGTAATGGCCATAAAAACTCTTCATACGTCAATTATCACCCTAAATGTAAATTGACTGAACTCACCAATAAAAACACACAGAGTAGCAGACTGATTTACAAAACAAAACCCACCCACATGCAGACACACCTCAGCCAAAAGGAAAAATACACACTCAGAGTGAAAGGGTGGAAAACAGTACTCTAAGCAAATGGTATCTGAAGAAAAGCAGAAGTTGCCATACTGATATCTGATGAAACAGACTTCAGGATAAAAATGTAACAAGAGACAATGATGGACATTTCATAGGAATGTCCCTATGAAAAGGGACAATTTAAGAACAGGAAGAAATGACACTCATTAATATTTGCCCCTAATCAGAAAGCACAAAAACTTACATAGCAACTATTAACAGATCTGAAAGGAGAAACTGACAAAAACACAATTTTGTAGGGGACCTAAACACCCCCTTAACAGCCATGGACAAATCAACCAAACAGAAAATAAAAAAGGAAATCAGCTCTAAATTATATATTATAGCATTGGGACATAATTGACATTTATAAAACACTTCATCTGATAACAAAGAATTATACATTATTTACTAGTAAACATGGAACATTTTTATAGATAGACCATATGCTGGAACACAAAACTAACCTCAGGAAATTCAAGAAGATTGAAATCTAACAAATGTATTCTCAGTCAATAAAATTTGAAATTGGAGATGATCTGCAAAAAGAAAGCAGAAATAACCACATATACATGGAGATTAAACAACATCTTATTTAAAAATGATTGGATCAAAGAAGAAATAACAAAAGAGATTAAAGAATACATAAAAACTAACAACAATGAAAATGCAACATATCGAAATTATTGGGATGCAGCAAAAGCAATAATAATGGGAAAATTTATATCATTATAGGCCTACCTTAAGAAACAAAACCAAATCACAAGTAAACATCCTAATATTCTATCTTAACTAGAAAAAGGAGAACAAGTAAAAACCCAAAGTCAGCAGAGGAAATAAATAATAAAAATTAGAGCAAAGCTAAATGAAATTGATAACAGAAAGACAATAAGAAAATTAATGCAACAAAAAACAGTTTCTTTGAAAAAATCAGTAAAATTAACAAACTGTGGCTAGGCTAACCAAAAGATAGAGAAAAAAAAAGACACCAAAAAAACAAAATTAAAAACTGAAAGGGGAGAAATTACCACTGATACCATAGAAATAAAAAGCATCATAAGACAATATGAAGGGCTTAATGCCACCAAATTCAACAACCTAGAAAAAATGGACAAGTTTTTAGAAACATATAGTCTACCTAGACTGAGTCAAGAAGAACTGGTTAATCTAAATAGACCAATCAATAATAAAGAAATCAAAACAATCATTTAAAACCTCCCCCAAGACAAAAGGCCCAAACCAGGTGGGCTCACCAATGAATTTTACCAAACATTCGAAAAAGAATCAACACTGATCATCTTCAGACTCTTCCAAAAAATTAAAGATTAGGCAATACTCTCCAACTCAATCTACAAGGCCAATATTACTCTAATAGCAAAGCCTGGTAAAAACAACACAAAACAAGAAAACTATAGACCAAATCTTAGATGAACACAGATGCAAAAATCCTAAACAAAATATTAGCAAGTAGGATACAACAATGCATTAAAAAATTAAAAAATTATACACCACAATTAAGTTGGATTCATCCCAGGGGCATAAGGATGGTTCAACATTATGCAAATAAATGTGATACACTGCATAAACAAACAAAAAAAATAAAATTATATGATTATATAAATTGACTCAGAAAAATCACTTGACAAGATACAACATCTTTTTATGAGCAACACACTTAAAATGGGTATAGAAGAAAAGTATCTGAACACAAACAAGGTCGTGTATGACAAGCCAGCAGCTAATAACATACTGAATCAGGAAAAACTGAAGCCTATTTTGCTACAATCAGGAACAAAACAGGGATGTCCCCTGTCACCAGTGCTATTCAATATAGCACTGGAAGATTTAGCGAGAGCAATCAGGCAAAAGAAAGAAATAAAGACTTCCAAATTAGGAGAGAAGAAATAAAGCTGTCACTTTTTGTAGAGGACATGATCCTTTACATAGAAAATTTCAAAGACTCCACTAAAAACTATTAGAAACAATAAATAAATACAGTAAAGTTGCAGGATGCAAAGTCAATGTACAAAAATGAGTTGCATTTTTATTTATCAACAACAAAATTTCAGAAAAAGAAATAAAAAGTGCAATACCTTTTGTGTTTGCAACATAACAAATAAAATACCTAGGCATAAACTTAACAAAGTATGTGAAGGACTTATACACTAAAAATTATAAGACACTGTTCAAAGAAATTGAAGAGGACACAAAGAAATGATAAGATATTCCATGCTCATGAGCTGGAAGACTCACATAGTAAAAATAGCCATATTACCAAAGCAGTATAAAGATTTAACAAAATTCCCATCAAAATACAATAGACATTCTTTCAAGAAATAGATTTTTAACAACATAAGAGTCATATGGAGACCCAAATAGCCAAAGCAATCCTACAAAAAAATAAATAATGCTGGTGGTATTATGCTCCAAGATTTAAATCTATTCTACAAAGTGTCAATAATCAAAACAGCTTGGTACTGGCAGATAAACAGCCATACAGACCTATGGATCAGAATTAAAAAACCCAGAAATAAACCCACAAACATAGACAGAAAAGTTATTAGAAAGTAGCAAAAATTATAAAATGGTAAAAAGAAAGTCTTTTCAGTAATTGTTGCTGAAAAAATTGGAAAACCACGTGCAAAAGAATGAATGTGAACTATGAACTGTCACCATATACCAAAATTAACTCAAAGTGGATCAAAGACCTCTACATAAAACCCAAAACAATAAACTGTACAGAAATAAATATTGGTATTAAACTTACAAACCTTGGGATCAGGAATGACTTTATGAACGTGACCTCAAAGGAAAAAACTTAAAAGCAAAAATAAATGAATGGGCTATCAAACTAAAAAGCTTCTGCACAGCAAACAAACAAACAAAAAACATCAACAAAGCAAAGAAACAACCAACTGAATCTGAGAAAATATTTGTAAAAAATGTCTGATAAGGGGCTAATATCTAAACTGTAGAAAGAACTTACACAACTAAACAACAAAAAATCAAACACTTCAATTAAAAACTGGGCAGTGAACCTGAACAGACACTTCTCCCATGAAGACACACAGGTGGCCAAAAGATACATAAAAAAATGCTCAATGTCACTAGCTATTAGGGAAATAAAAATCAAAACCACAATGAGATACCACCTTGCCCCTGTTAGAATGGCTATTATCAACAAGACAGGGAATAATAAGTGTTGGAAATGTTCTGGAGGAAAATGAACTCTCATACACTGCTGGTGGGAATACAAACTAGTATAATTGCTATGAAAGACAGTATGAAGTTTCCTTAAAACATTAAGAATAGTGTTACCATATGATTCAGCAATTCCACTTCTGGGTATGTACCTCCAGAATGTAAAATCCTTACTCCACAAAATTATATGTACCCCAATGTCCACCACAGCACTATTATGGTGGCCAAGTCATGAAAACATCCAGTGTTCTTTGATAGATGGCTGGATAAAAATGTTGTGGTACATTTATGCAAAGGAATATTACACAGCCATAAGAAAAGATGAAATAGGGCCATTTATATATATATATATATTAATTAATTTTTATTGTTACACTTTTGGGGTGACATCTGTTAGCAAGGACCACACAGGTTTCAGGCATACAATTCTACAGTGAATTGTCAACTTGATGTATAATAAGTTCACCACCTAATGTGACGTCTCTTTCCATCACCTTATATTTAGCTTCCCCCCCTCCTCTCCCACCCCCTCCCCTTTCTCCCCTCCCTAACCCACTTATCCCCAAATAAACATTAAACTATTGATTGTGTCCATGGGTTATTTGTTTGTTCATTTCTTTTTTTCTTTGCTTTCAGTTTTATATTCCACATATGAGTGAAGTCATACAGTTCTTTATTTTTTCTGTCTGGCTTATTTAACTAAGCATGATGATCTCCAGGTCCATTCATTTTGTTGCAAATGGCAATATTTCATCTTTTCTTATAGCTGAGTAATATTCCATTGTGTATATGTACCACAGCTTCTTTATCCAGTCATCTGTCGCAGGGCACTTTGGTTGTTTCCATGTTTTGGCCACAGTGAACAGCGCTGCAATGAACATTGGGGTACATAAGTCTTTGCGGACTAAGGTTTTC
>PVJL010011157.1:0-44502 GCA_004026885.1 Lyroderma lyra
AAAAAAAAAGATCTACACATTTCCTCTATTCAATCATACATCATCAATAATGTTGCCTTGATCAGGCCACTTTGCTAATTCATTAAACTTAAGTATCTGGCAAATCTTGATAGCTTTTTTCACTTTCATGGACACAGATGAAGCAGGCTGTGACAAAACACAAGACTGAAAAGAGGGGACCTTGTCTATCAGTTCGGTGAGTTCATGTTGGTTTAAAAGTGGCTGCTCAACAATTCAAATGTCCCTCAACGGATGAATGGATAAACCGTATGTGGTGTAGACACATAATGGAATATTACTTGGCCTTAAAAAGGAAATGAAGCTCTGATACATGCTACAAGATGGATGAATCTTGAAAATATTATGAGAAGTGAAATGAGCTGGACACAAAAGGACAAATATTGTATGATTCCACCTATAAAAAAATACCTAGAATAAGTAAATTACAGAGACATAAAGTAGAACGGAGGTTTTCAAGGACTGTGGGGAATGGGGAATGGGGGGTTATTGTTTAATGGGCACAGACTTTCTGATAAAAAATTTCTGGAGATAGATGGTGGTGATGGTTGTACAACAATGTGAATATATTTAATGCCACTGAACTGTATACTTAAAATGATTAAAATGGTAAATATTGTTATATATTTCTTGCCATAAGAAAAAAGTGGTTTCTTTAATAAAAAATCCAATTTTTATTTTAAAATATGCAAAATTTAGACTCAGCAATTTTACTTTTAAGAATTCAGCTTAAGGAAATAATCAAGGCTGTTAAGTCATCAAGAACAGTAAACTAAACAAGGGTGTCCTTTATGGTATAATGGTGACATTGGCGTCTGCAATAATTGAGGGTACATAAATCATGCTTTATATATCCAATGAACTATTACTGTACAGCTATTAAAATTAGAATTTTAAATGACAGTAAGATAGTAAAGATATTTTGTTCAGGGGAATTTTAGGTTAACATAGTGTTACCCTTAAAGTTAGCCCTTCCATTGCTCATCATAAGGAATTTTAAAAATAATTTTTAAAAGTCTGTGTATGCACACACATTAAAAATTTAGAGAATAATACCAAAAGGCATGTTCTATGGTTGTTATCTCTGCAGTGAGATTAATGGCTAGTTTTATGTCTCTTTTTCTTGCTGAATTTTCTGCTGTACTCAGCAGTACCTCAAGAAACAAACAAGAGTAAGTACTTTTTTTAAGCAGCTGCTCTACTGGACCTATTCTCCCATTTTCAAGCCTGAGCAAGACTGTCATCACTGGCCACATCCAACAGATGAGACTGACAGGTGTCCCCTCGGAGAATGCCAGCGCTCCAGCTCCAGCCTCAGCTGCCCCCTCACAACCCTCCATCCCCACCATGCCCCTTCCTCTGTAATACTTCATCATGTCGTTTGTGTCCTTCTTTGTCTCTATAACCAAACTGTGAGCTCCTTTGAGGGCAGGGACTAAATCTCAGAAATCTTCCTGTATGTTCTAGGTGCCCAGGATGGGACTTGGTTCATGGTAGGCAATTAATAAGAGTGTCAAATAAATAAAATGCAGCACATGAGCCTTCCCTAAACAGGCTTGGGCTATAGGAAGCACAGTTGAGTGTGTTAGCTCCTAAACCATTTCTCCCCCTGGCCCTCAACACACTGTTTACATCTGCATTGGAAAGAGTACAAAAGGTAAGAAATAATGTGCACCCAAATGGGAAATTAGCAAAATTTTGGTTTTAAAAACAAATAAGTGGTGGACAGACGAGGAAGGATGGGAAGATGTGGCTGTAGATCACATGTTGGGGACATTAATGTCCACCTGTTAGTGTTTGATGCCTGCTCAAATACTCTTGCTCTTATCTTTTAGATGATTAGTGCTGCTTATTAGAAGAGTTTCATTGGTATATCAATATGTAAAGAACATAAAGTTCTGCATTACTGTGTATTAAAAGCCCAAGCAATATACCACAGTATTGAATAAAGTAGATAACATTTACTGACCCTAATGCATGAGGCACTTGCTCTAACGACTTCAGAGGGATGATTTCATTTAATTCCCACAATAATCCTAGGAGGTAAGTACTGTTATTATCTTCATTTTACAGTTAATAAAAGATACAGAGTGGAGGTAACTTTCCCAGGTCATGCATAGCTCCTAAATAACAAAGCCCGATCTTAAACCCAGTTAATCTGTCCGTTTTAACCACCAAGCTTTACTGTGAGATACCGTCAACTGGATTCAGCAGGGCAGCACATACGGTCAAATTTTACACAAATTGGTTCTCCCCATTTCAGTGACATGCTTAAGTATGTCTTGGGCACTCTAATTTCAAAGTTGTCATCTTCAAACATGAAACCTCTGCAGCTGAGTATGTTGCTTCCTATTGGGTCCACCTCCCCTGACCATAACTCCTAGCAGCATCTGGAACCTCTAGAGATTTTTTGTGCTCATTTACACCTTTAACCAAGTACAAAACCCTCCAGATTTCCAGATTGTTGACGTTAATTCAGGGTCTACATTGACATGGAGAGGCAGAGGGAAGCCAGCTTGCATGCTTGTGTGAGCCAAGAAAACTCTTAATCAAGCAGGTTCAAAGTATTCACCCACACTGACCTGCACCCCACCCCCAGACCATTGCTATGACAATGGAGGTGGTTAATGGTTCATTTTAGAGGACCAATCTATAGGGTGCATAGAAGCTGAATACAACTGAAAACAAAATAATGAATTTTCGACAATGTTCAACCTCAAAATAATCAAGAAATGCTGAGTCAAACAACAGGATTTTTTTTTAATTACATAATTCCTGACATTTAATAAGGTTGACAATACATACTTCATATATTGCTGTTGAGGTTGTATATGTTGTTATAAACTAGAGGGTAATTTTGCAGTGTCAAAATTCAAGAAGTAAAGTCACTTTGGCCTGCAACTGTATCTTCAGAAATTTATTCTTAAACAAACTAAAAGGCCCATGTAAGTGATTTACATTCTCTCAACATACACAGACACACAATAAAAGATTTTTATTACACTATTGTTGCTAACAGTGAAAAATTATAAACCACTTAACTGGCCTTCAATAGAAACACTGAATGAATTACGGCTTATTTATGCAGTCAAATACAGGATCTGGCAGAAGTAATGCCCTTTTTGTGAGCTGGTAGTCTATACCAAAACTTTTATTACAAAATCATAAGCATGTAATCTGTAACGTAACAGTATTTTAACTACTTTGAAAAGGATGTTACTTCTACCTTCAAAAGTAACTGATATTTTTGTTAATTTGGCATGATATGCATGACATGTAGTGTTATGAAATACATACATAAAATACATGGTTTTTATAGTACCATATGTATGTAAATATTATAGAAAAGAATTTGAACCATATAAAATTGTAAGTTTTGTATGTTAAAAATAATTGAATATTAGCAATTTTATAAAGTTCAATTGTTATGTTCAGCAAAAATATATTTAGGGGACTATAATGTTTAACTTTTTGTAAGTAGGATTTTTAGTCACCATTAAAAGTCTGAATTTTATTTTATTCACTTATAAATATTTTTATTAAAATATAGCTAACATACAAGATTATACTAATTTCAGGTATACACCATAGTTATTTAACATTTATATCCCTAAAGAAAATTATCACCATCCGAAGTCCAGCAGCCATCTGACACCATACGACACTATCACAATATTAGGGACTATATCCCCCATGCTATACATTATATCCCCATGACTTATTTGTTTTATTATCTGGAAACTTTAAGCTCTTATTCTCCTTCACTCTTTGCCCCCCCTTTTAAAATTTTTCAATTACAGTTGACACTCAATATTATTTTAAATTACTTTCAGGTGTACAGCATAGTGGTTAAACATTTATGTAATTCACAAAGCAATCCCCCGACCAGTCTAGTAACCATCTGGCACTATACATAGTTACTACCATATCATTACCTGTATTTCCTGTGCTTTGCTTTACATCCTCATGACTCTTTCATAACTATCATTTGGTAATTCTTAATCCTTTCACCTTTTCCACCCCATCCCCCAATCCCCCTCCCATCTGGTAACCATCAGCTTGTTCCCTGCATCTATGAGTCTGTCTGTTTTGTTTGTTATTTTAGGTTCCATGTGTACGTGAGATCATCTGGTATTTTTCTTTTGCAGTCTGACTTATCTCCCTTAGCATAATACCTTCCCATGTCCATCCATGTTGTCACAAACATCAAGATTCTATTCTTTTTTATGGCTGAGTAACATTCCATTGTGTATATGTACCACTTCTTTATCCAATTGTCTATGGATGGGCACTTAAGTTATTTCCATATCTTGGCTATTGTAAATAATGCCACAATGAACATAGGCATGCATATATCTTTTTGAATTAATGTCTTAGGTTTCTTCAGATAAATGCCCCAAAGTGGAATTACTGGGTCATAAAGTAGTTCCATGTTTAATTTTTTGAGGTATAATACCTCTCAACTGTTTTCCATAGTGACTGCACCAATTTGCAATCCCATCAATGGTGCACAAGGGTTTCCTTTTCTCCACATCCTCACCAACACTTGCTGTTTGTTGATTTATTAATGATGGCCATTCTGGCTGGTGTGAGGTGATAGCTCATTGTGGTTTTAATTTGCATTTCTCTGATGATTAGTGACGTTGAGCATTTTTTTTTTCATATATCCATCAGCCATCTGTGTGTCTTCTTTGGAGAAATGTCTATTCAGTTCCTCTGCCCACTTTTCAATTGGATTTTTTTTTTTTTGGTGTTAAGTTGCATGAGTTCTTTATAAATTTTGGGTATTAACCACTATCAGATATATCTTCAACAGGTTGTCTTTCCGTTTTGTTGATGGTTTCCTTTGCTGTGCAAAAACTTTTTAGTTTGATGTGGTCCTATTTATTTTTCTTTCATTTTCTTTGTACAAGGTGACAGATCAGAAAAAAAAAAATTACTAAGAGACATTACTGCCTATGTTTTCTTCTAGGGGTTTTCTGTTTTCAGGTCTTACATTTAAATCTTTAATCCATTTTGATTTTATTCTTGTGTGTGGTGTAACAAGGTGATCTCATTTCATGTTTTTGCATGCATCTGTCCAGTTTTCCCAATACCATTTATTAAAGAAACTGTCTTTACTCCTTTGTATATTTTTGCCTCCTTTGTCACATATCAATCAACCATATAGACATGGGATTATTTCTGGGCTCTCTATTCTGTTCCATTGATCTATGTGTCTGTTTTTATGCCAGTTTTGATCACTATGGCCTTGTAATATAGTTCAGTATCAGGGATTGTGATATCTCCAACTTTGTTCTCTTTTTCTCAAGATTGCTATGGTTATTCAGAGTCTATTATGGTAAAATATACATTTTAAGATTTTTTTTTAGTCCTATGGAAAAATGTTATTGGTATTTTGATAGGGATTCAACTGAATCTATAGATTGCTATGGGTAGTATGGACATTTTAACAATGTTAATTTTTCCTATCCATGAGCATGGTATATACTTCCATTTATTTGTAACCTCTTCAATTTAGCAAGAAACATGTTTTAAACAATAGCTGTTTTTATATTCCAAGAATAATTATTTTATCTGTTCTTGTGTTCTGAGGTTATTTTATCAGGATGGCTTTAATGGGCTTTGTTTTATATTCATTTAACACTAAACATTTCTTAAAATCCCACTATTGGCTAAGCACCATTCCAGACTCTGAAGATTCCATAGTGGAAAAAAGAGAGCAGGAAAAATTTTTTTTGCCTAATAGAGGTTACATTTAAAAAGAGAGAGAGAGAGAAGAAGTAGTAGTACTGTTAGGGCCCTGGGTTTATTAAGTGTAAATAGGAGAATATTGAGGCATGTACAATGCAAATTACTAAGGAGTTAAGTAATTTAGCTGTTAACTTGGAATGAACCTGCAATTAAGATTTGCCACCATAAATTTATCAATCACAATATATCCTTTAAACATAATTTGAAAGCACCACAGAGTTTAAATTGGAAAACCATGAGTAATTTCAAAGATGATTGCAGGTTGCTACACTTTATAAGCTGTCACTTACCATTGTTAAAAGGTAGATTTCTGCTTCAACATTTTGAGAATTCTGGGGTAAAATGTACTTTTAAAATTCTTATTAAAATGATGGAGTTAGAATAACACTGTACCAAGACAGTGTAATTTAAATTCTTTTATGAGGATGCTTTATTTAAAGCCTTCTTAACTAAAGACCCCTTAAAGTGCTCATCAAGTTCTCTGGTATGCATCCTTTCCTTGGCAGCTCAGCATATTATCTCTGTTAGAGAATGCTGCGCGGTGGAATGAACACCAGACTGGTGCTAACGAGACCTGGGTTTGGGCTCTGAATCCAGACCTACCAGTCTTTAAGGGCAGTGGGGTGGTTACTGGGTAGTTTTTCTAAGATTTCTAGCTGAAGTGTAATTCTATGAGCCATGAAAAATATTATAGAATATAGCACAGAGATAAATTGAGGAAGAATCACAAGACAAAAAGCCTACATGATTACTCTTTGTATCAATCAGGATTTCAATTGCCAACAACGGAATTCATTCTGGCTAGTTAAAAGCAAAGAGAATTTAGAAGAAGCTCTAGGAGTGCCTTAAAAACAGGTGTAGATGCTACTTCACAGGGAACTACATAGCCAGAAAGAACATCCAACTGTATATACTGCATATATGGTTGTACATGATGACAGTAAAGTAACTGTATGTATGTATGTATATGTATAGCAGCAGTTCTCACCCTGTGGGTCACGACCCCTTTGGGGGTCAAACAACCCTTTCACAGGGGTCGCCTAAGACCATCGGAAAACACATCAGATATTTACATGATGATTCATAACAGTAGCAAAATCACAGTTATGAAGTAGCAACGAAAATAATTTTATGGGGGTCACCACAGCATGAGGAACTGTAGTAAAGGGTCGCGGCGTTAGGAAGGTTGAGAACCACTTGTATAGGGTTATAGTGGAAACACCACTCCTACTGCTACTGGCTTCTAGGTGCTGACCATAGTTGACCATAAACACCCTCAGCCCCAGAAGAACAGGTGCTTCCACACTTGTCATAGGATAGGTCTTACTGGCCTCAGCCACCTCCTCACACTCCGCTCATCTGCATCCAAGCCTCCTGAAGGTCCATCTAATTACTGGAACTTCGGTTGCAAACTCACAACCCTCACTACAAGAGATCCTGGGGAAGTTTTTGTTTTGAATTTTTCCTTGGAAAGACAGATTCATAATGTGGGATCACATCAAAATGCAGAGAAGCTAATAGAAGATATTGGACAGGGCAATAGAAATGTAGCTTATGAATAACAAATCTTATATATCTTACAACAAAAGAGGGTTCTAATACTTGGCATTAAAAGTTTTCTTTTATCATTGGACACTTAGGTTGTATCTGTGTCTTGCTTACTGTGAATGCTGCTGCAAAGAACTTGGAGGTGCAGTTATCTCTTTGAGATACTAATTTAGTGTCCTTCAGAGAAATGTCTAGAAGTGGAGTTGCTGGATCATAGGGTAGTTCTATATTTAATTTTTTGGGGAAGCTCCATGCTGTTTTCTGTAAGGTCTGTGCCAATTTATATTCCTACTTACAATGCACAAAGATCCCCTTTGCTCAATGCCAATGCTTGTTATCTACTTCTTTTGATAAAGGGCATTCTAACAGGTGTACTATCCCATTGTGATTTTAATGTGCATCTACTTTCCTGATGATTAGTGATGTAGAGCACCTTTCATATACCTATTGGCCATTTGTTTGCCTTCGGGAAAATGTCTTCAAATCTTCTGCCCATTTTAAAATTATTTTGGGTTTCTTTTTTGCTATTGAGTTGTAAGAGTTCCTTAAGTACTTTAGATATTACCCCCCTTATCACATATATGGTTTGTAAATATTTTCTGTCATTCTCTAGGTTGCCTTTTAATCAATGGATAAAGAAAATGTTTTATAAATACATACAAGCATATACAATGAAATATCCTTCAGCCATAGAAAGAAGAAAATCCTGTCACTCACTACAACACGGGTGAACCTAGAGGATGTTGTGCTAAGTGAAATAAAGTACCCAGAGCAGAGAGAGACGTACAATGCATGGTATCACTTACATGTGGAATCTTTAAAAAAAAAAAAAGCCCATTTCATAAGAACAGAGTAGAAAGGTGGTTTCCAGGGGCTGTGGGGTGGAGGAAATGGGAGATGTAAGTTAAAGGGTAGAAACTATCGGGTGTAAGATGAGTAAGTTCTGAGAATCTGAGGTACAGCATGGTGACTGTAGTTACTAAGTATTGTACTCATATACTTGAAATTTGTTGACAGATTTTATGCTTTCTTACCACACACGAAAGAGTTAACTTCATGCGTTAATGGATGTGTTAAGGGTTGTGGTGATCATTTCATAATTATGTGTATATCAAACCAGCACGTGGCACACTTTAAATATATACAATTTGTCAATTATTTTTCAATAAAGCTAGAAAACATTTTCTTTAAAACCTTACTGTCTTATATTAATCAGAGCTTAGCTGTAGAAAAAGAAACCATTCTGGCTAGTTTGACCGGAATGAGATTTAATTCAAACATTAAGTAGTCACACAATCATTGTGAGTGTCAGAAGGACAAACCCAGCTGAGCTTCAGGAATGCCTGTGTCACCACAGAAGTGACCGCTGAGGAACTCACGCCTCTGCTGCTGTCAGGGAGCAGGGAATCTGCTGCAGCTGCTGGCTCCGGGCTGAGCTCTTCTGTGGTCTGTGCCAGCAAACTGTCTTCATTCACTGCTCATGACACCCATCAAACTAGGGTCTGGCTGCTGACATTTCTATTACAGCTGATGGAGAAGAATTATGTGCCTTCAGAGTGTGCTGCTTAGCAGCAGAAAGGGAAGGAAGAGCAATTCAAGCTCTGTTTTCTGCCCTCCTCATCTTGTTCAGGGGCTTCTTCTGTTTGGGGCAGAAACTGGGTCTTCTGCAGAACCAGAACTGTAAGCCTCAGGGAAAGCTGCCTTGAAGACTGTCATTTATAGCATGTGATGAGGCAAATGACAAAGAGGTTGAAATGAAGTACAGTGAGCCCCTCTGCAACATGTCACGTTTTGCTGAGCTCTTAGGCAGTTAGTAAAGGTCATTCTTTTTTTTTTTTTTTTAATTCATTTTTATTGTTAGACTTATTGGGGTGACATCTGTTAGCAAGGATTACATAGGTTTCAGGCATACAATTCCACAGTGCATTGTCAACTTGATGCATAATAAGTTCACTCTTATCCATGAGCTAATGTCTTTCTCCGAATAAATCTCCAGGGAAGTTAGTGCTTCTCACTGACACTCAGGGCTCCAAACGGTTAAGTTCCCCAAGGTTACACATCGAGGAAATGGAAGAACTAGGATTCGAACCTAAGTTTTCTGTCTCCAAGTCCAGGGTGTGGCGCAGCTTGGCTAACTAGCCTCATTACACACGCGCGCACACACACACACATGCACCCTGATTGTTAACTTGCACAGAGCATTTTTTTCTACTTTACTCTTAATTCTCAGCTTAGACCATGGGGCAGGAAACACACAGGCTCCTAGGATGAGCACTTGTTTTATTTGCTGACACTAAAATTGGCAATGCTCCTGTTGTAAGGGAACACCATTGGACCATATTTATGTAGCAAAATCACAGTGAGTCTACTCCCATTCATAGTCAGGGGGATGACTGTGACACTCAGCCTAGCTTCTGAAATAGAGAGAGCTTCAGCTTTGAGCAACCCAGGACCAAAGCCCATTTTTCCTAGGAGGCTTTGGTACTAGTGCTGTCATTTGACCCAAGTCCTTTAACCTCTCTGACATCCTGTTTCCTCAACTCTAAAATGCAAGTGGAATAAACAATTTCCGGGGGGGATTTTTACACTCAGTATCAAAGGATTTTGAGGAGCCTGACTGAAACAATCTGCAGAACATCTTTAGTCACATCACTTAATTTGGGGTTCCATAAACCTGAACATTCTATGTGAGAGTAATCAGCTTTGGTCTCACTTCCTGATTTGTATATGGCTGCTACCCCGTTTTTTTGTCTGAATTCTAACTCATGTGAGCTAACTTTTATTGAGTACTCACTAATGCCAGTTACATGCTTTTTGCTACATGTAGGAATCTGTGCAGTGCTCACCACAGTTCTATGGGATTTGTATTTACGTCGTGCCCATTTCATTGAGGAGGAAGCAAAAGCAAAGATGTGAAATAACTTGCCCAAGGCCACAGAGGTAGAAAGCAATGGAACTGGGATTGGAACCCAGGAAGCTTGGTTCCAGAACCAGTGTCTTAAATCACCAATTTTGCCCCAGAAAGGTTCAGTCTCATTATCAGATAGCTGTTTAGAGTTTCAAAGTTAAAAAATATAAGGAAACTCTAGCATGCTTATTGCAAATATGACCACATCTTGAATGAACCAAAATTCACTTATGTTTCAGTGTCCCTCCTACAAGCACCCACTCCCAGAGAGACATGTTACTTAGATTAGATAGATCATGGACAGAGGTGGAGAACTCATCCTTGCAGAGGGATATGCAGGAGACAACTAGGCTCAATGGGTCATCAGGTAATAGTAATCAGTCAGATTTTCCTTGCACATGCAGAGCCTCTCCCCGGCTCCCTGCCAAGGAGATAACATGTGGCACTGCAGCTCTCATCAGTAACTCTGGCATCCTTTCTTGGAAGCACACGGATTGCTACCAGAAGGTCATTTCCCCCTTTGTCCTCCCTCCCCAGAGGCAATAGCATTCCTCAGACAGCAAGATGCCATCGGTCAGTGTTCTACTGGCTTCTTCAGTAATTCAGAGGCTTCAGAACTAAGAATTGAAACCCCACGAGGAAAGACAGTGAAGAAACTGTTGGCGGGACTGTAGATATTCTCTCTGCTACTGGCCACACAGCCCCGAGAGAGGAACATCATTTTGCATTGTCTTTGTGCAAAGTAAAGTGAGGAGCGGAGGGGCTAGTGTTTGAGAAGGTCTGAAAGGATTTGTGTATTCCACATACAAACCATTTTTGCTGTAAATGCTTTCTGAAATGCCAATAACAGTCTGGAGAGAGTCATAGATTAGCTCAGGTTTTCATAGTCTTCTCCCAAGGAAACATTCTCCACATAATGAAAAACAAGTCTTGGGATCAAATGCTTCAAATATGTGAGAAGAGAATCTAATGAACACAAATAGCTAAGTGTATTTTTTAAGTCTACGGAGGAAAATTTTAACCAGGAAAAGCTGGATCCATGAGCAAACCCATCATATAACCAGTTATGTGGTCACCAATGATTTTATGATGTGTCAAAGATTAGCTGTCTCTCGGAGCAGGACACGGTGTAAGCAGTTTGTCATCTTTCTGCTTTTGTGCACAGTATTAAGGCTGCATTAAAATTCCACATGATGCCTCTCTGCCTATAATACAAGATCAACAGCAGCAGAAAGGTACTCACGAAGCTGTACTTGAACTGAAATAAAACAGGGGCTCTCTCTTCCCATTTTGCATCTTGTTTTAAATCACATCAGTAGTACGTCATGTTTCTTTTTTATTACATATTTTTCTGCCCACTGGGAAGCACAGGAAAGAAATATACCAAGAACAATCCACAGTGGATCGATATCAAATTGATCTCGCCAATGGAGGTTTTCTTCCCTGCAATTCTAATGTTTTTGACAATGCTTATCAAATTATTAATTATACAATAATGAAAGTTGAAAAACTTACATTTAATTCTTTTCTTGGGGAGAGCTGATATTCCACAAACAGGAAAAAAATCTTACAAATAAGTAAGAGAAAAATGGGAATGAATATATTTCAAGTAGGGAGAAAGAAGGTATTCTAAGTTGACATCAAACAATATTCAATTATAACCAGGTAGCAATAAACAAAAGAGCAGCAAATCAGGTACAAGTTCATTGGAGTAAGTCCACAAGCAACGATAACTACCTTGGTGGCTCTTGGGTGATAGGCATGTCCAGGCTCTGCCTGGAGATGCTGGTTCAGAGGGTCTGAGCATCTTCGATTGAAAAAGAAAAAACTCCTGAGCAGTCCAGTTCACTCTTCTAT
The DNA here is from genome assembly GCA_004026885.1 of Lyroderma lyra. Classification (NCBI taxonomy): domain Eukaryota; kingdom Metazoa; phylum Chordata; class Mammalia; order Chiroptera; family Megadermatidae; genus Lyroderma; species Lyroderma lyra. The sequence goes on from PVJL010011157.1 coordinate 12,086, forward strand.
TGGATACCCACTGCTCTAAGTCACCCATGTATTATGGTATTTCTTAGTTTGAAAAATGAAGTAATAACATCCACTAATTCAGCCTCTCACACAGCCTGAGAAGTAGGCTGCAGACCAGTGCCAGGTTAGAGTCTGGATTAAAAGTATATCAAGTCATTACAGCCACTCCTCACCTAACAACCCACCTGTCTAATGATCGCTCAGACATAAACCAGTTCTCCAGTGCAGGGAATCCCCTCTCAGTCTTTGTATCATTCCCACTTTTGGTTACTATTCACTACACAAAGCATTCAAGCAATCATATAAGACTATATATTTCATTGATAAGTGTGGTGTCACATGGTATCTATTGAAAAATACAAACCACTGGCACCACAACACACTACAAGACATCTTAAGCTCCTTGCTTATCGACCAATTTGCTTAACGACCTAGTCAGAGGAACAGAACTTGGTCGTTAAGTGAGGAGTGCCTATATATAGGCTTTCTTGTTGGCTTTATACAACATACTTTGGCTACATTTATTTGGAAGCCTCTTATTTCAAAAGATAGAATGGATAACTGTCTCTAAGTGGTTTCCCCTTATTTTACCTGTAATGGTGAATAGCCCTAGCCTCCCACTTCAGGTCTTCCTGGACTGAATGCATAATCTACTCACTAAGTCCTCTTGCTTCTACCTCAGCTCTCATCTGTGTCCCCTCTTTAGTCCCAATGGCCGTACCTCACATGTTCTCATGGTTTCCTGTCTCCTCAAATGTTTTTCCTACCTCCTGTTTTACTTCCGTCTAGTACGTTCTTTATAAATTGGATTTCATTTCCCCAAATAAAATGTTTTCCTAACTCCGGATTGCCTCCAGAAGCAAATCCAAGTTTATAACACAAAGTTCTAATTGGTCTCAAGTGTTTGATTTAATAGCCAGGTAACATAAGAAATGCAGGCTGGATGGGAGTAGATTTTGGCATGCTGGAGTTGCCCAGCTCCCATGGCTCATTGCCGTATCAGTGATATGTCTTACAAATTTTGAGAAGCTGAATTTATGTGCTATCTCCAAATTTTTTTTATTAAATATGAAGACAATGCTTCCCCACTCCTCTATCCCCAAGTCTGCAGATTGGACTCTGTCCAAGATTGGTCATTTTGCACATGTTTTACATTTTGACTCCATTATGAATACAGCTGATGTTCAGGAACTTCCCAAACCACCTTATGAATACATATTGTGAAGACTTGAGTCTAAATGTGCTGGCTAAGGGCAGACAGTTAAACCTTTGCTATCCTGCCTTCTGGTTCAAAGGCCGTTGTTTCTTTATTATGTGATAAAATTCACCTTGATCACAAAATCATTACCTTTGGTAGAGCCCTTCTCGTCTTTCTATTTTAAGTTTCATACTTCCCTGTATTAGAGAGATAGTGAAGGGTCTCTTGCAAGAGGAATACAAACTGCTTTCACACAAAAACAGAGGAGACAAAAATGTCCACAAAGGACTTGAGAGACAAGGGTCAGGAGACGACTTGGGAAGAAGTTGGGAAAGATGGATCTGGGGACAGTGCTCATGCAGGCTGGCATGAGTTCACCTACTTCATTTCCATTAGTGATGCCCTACAGAGCAAGTCAAAGTCTACCTCTCCATGCAAAGCTTCTCAGGCAAGTTTTAAACCTAATATCCTCAGAGATCCCAATTTGAGGTGAATATGGACACACTGATTCTCCCCACATTTTTCAGGGTTACTACCTCTCCACTATCCAAATCTCATTTTGTACATCACTGACCTAAGAACATCCAAAATTTACATGTTCTTCATCTTTTCTTTTTATCATGGACCCCCTTGACAATCTGAGGAAATACATGCTTTTCCCAGAAAAATATAAATGCAAAGTTTGTACAATTTGTCAATCAGTTTCAGTATACAAGGGCTGTCCGGAAAGTATCCAGCCACAAGCTGTTCTCATTTTGTATTGACAATGACTGGATTTTTCTTGGACAGCCCTGTACCTCCATGCATCAACCCCCAGAGCTCCACTACGTAAGGGCTCTTACCTACAGAATACCCTGACTTACCCCAAAACAATGATTCTGTATGAGGAAAAAAACCCACAGTGGATAAAAACGTAAGGATTTATTATTTAATCTTTCTTACTTAGACTAGTAGCTTAAGCACCACTGACTTTCATAGCTAGTATATCCTATTTATGAAGTTTCCAGAAACAAACACCTTCTGTTTGTAGAAACTTGTCCAAAGTCTCTTTGGTTTAGAAAAAGGCATACTGAATTAATTGCGATGTCTCTGAATTAATTAATTTCTGTCTCCAGACAGAAAACATGGTGTCTTTTATCAGATGGCTCCTGAATTGAAACCCCATCACTCCTCCAGTGAAGACGTAAAAAAGAGAGGCTGATTGAACTTCCGGAAGAAAACTCCTAGCCTTTTAGTACTTTGCTACAGAACCCTGAGCCTAGAGCTCAGTGGTAGAGGTTCAGATCATTGCTTTTATCAGTTCACCCAAAGATGTCAGATCCTAGGAAATTAGTCCACATTCCATTAATACAAACAAACAAACACTTCATGGAATGCTAGAAATAATCAAGTGGATTAGAATGCTCTGTCCTCTTCCGACCATAGTCAACTTAAGAAACCAAATAAAGACCAGAAAGTTGCATGGAAAACACAACGAAGGGTAGGGAGCCAGATGCCCCACAGAACTCTGCCCTCTCTCTCTCACCATGGAGTATGGCTGCTGGGGATAAAAAGCAGAGCAACTTTTTCCTTAAGCATGACAATTTTTATTGATTAAAACTTTTTCTTCTACAAAATAAATATAATCAAAGAACACTCTTATGACACGCCCATAATCTCTTCACTTTAACCCCTATTGTTAACATTTTGATATGTATCTTTAATCTTTTTTTCCTTACATATACTTTTATCCCAGAAATCAGTACTATTTGCATCCTCCTCTCTGAGCTCCCCCAAGTGAAGGATCTAGTTGTCAGTCTGGATTAAAGAATGATATAAAATTTACTGATGGTCTTTTAAGAGACAGGAAGTAGAAGTGCTTTTAAAGCTTTTGTATTGTTGTTAAAATGGCAAACCTGATTCTGATCAAGCCTCTGATCCTAACTCACAGTTTGCATGAGATATAGATACAGGGAAACATAATTCAACACTAGGGATGGAATCAACAAATTCCCGCATGTAAAAAATTCTATGAGACACTTTTAACAAACAATAAGCAAATTTTTAAGGAAAAAAAAGAGGAACAAATAAAAAACAATTTAAGAGTTATGTCAACCAAGCAAAATGCATGGGTCTTACATCAAATACAATTTAAAATCTTTTATATAAGCCTCATGGTCACCACAAAGTGAAAACCTGGAGCGGATGCACCAAAGATCAAAAAAGGGGAGCATAACACCTTAGAAAATCAATTTACAAAAGTAGGCAGAAAAAGAAATGATGGAAATACAAAACCATCAGAAAAAAGTAAGACGGAATTATAAGTTCTTACATATAAGAAGTAATAACTTTAATTGTAAATAGATTAAATTCACCAATTAAAAAAAGGCACATACACACACACAAATAAGCAGGCCCCAACTATAATGCTGCTTCTAACAGATTCACTTCAGCATTAGGGTTGAAATAAAGGAACAGAAAGATATTCCATCCACGTGGGAACTAAAAGCAGAGGTAGCTATACTTACATCATACAAAATTGATTGTAAGTCAAAAACAGTAGCAAGAAACAAAGGTGATTATACAATAATAAAAGGGTCAATCCGTCAAGAAGATATATCATAAATATACGAGGTCAGACAATTAATCTCATGAACTGTCATGGTATGGTTATGACACATTACTGAGTTGTTTGTACGCTGCAGCCAATGTAAGTGCACGGTGGCAATTTCATGAACTTAATTGTCAGCTTTTGGGTACAATGATAGTTTTGACGGCCGTTCCAGATAAAGAGTTCCAAAATTGCTCTGAAGGGTGGACTAGGCACTGGCATCGGTGCATAGCTTCCCAAGGACAGTACTTTGGAGGTGACCGTAGTGATACTCAGCAATGAGGTATGTAGCACTTTTTCTAGGATGAGTTTGTGAAATTAATTGTCCAACCTCATATATACACACTCAACAGTGGAGCATCTAAATATATTTAGCAAATACTAACACATCTGAAGGGGACAGTGGACGACAACAAGACCATAATACTAGAGGACTTCAATAATAATATTACTTCTAGCAATAGATAGATCATCCAGACAGAAAATCAATAAGCAAACTATGGACTTGAATCATACATTAAACCGAAGGGACTAACAGAAATTTATAAAACATTCTATCCATCAGACAATCCATGTTCTTCTCAAAGTACACACCATTCTCAAATACCCATAAAAGTTTTTAATCTTATAAACGTAATGTTGAGCCAAACTCAGAGAGTGAATAGTTTGATTTCACTTATATAAAATTCAAAATCAGGACAGTGCTTACCTTCAGGCAGGACCGTGCTTACCTTTGGGTAGGACAGTCAGTGGAAGGGGTGGTGCTTCTCAGGTGCTGGTAATATTCTGCTTCATCATCATGGTCCTAGTTCACAGATACATTCGTTAGAATTCCTCAAGCTTTAAACTTATAATTTGTGCATTTTGCTTTATGTCATACAATAAGATAGTTGCATTTATGAGTCAAGCCGACCATTTGTATTTGATGATACTAAGAAATTTCTGGGAGTTTGTTGTAGTTGTGGTGAATGGTCATAATAATGAGGTTTTGTAAGAAAAAAAAAAGTCTTCTATTTTAGAAATACATGCTGAAATATTCATGGATGAAATCTGATGCTTGAGATTTGTTTTAAAAAAATGGAGGAGGAAGGAAAAAGGAAGAGATGGTGTTTAGGATGGCCATGTATTGGTAATTGTTGAAGCCAGGTGATGTTACTCGAGGATACATTAAAGCTCTTCTTTCACATACATCTGAAAATGTCCCTTACAAAAAGTAATTATAGAATCCCCTTTAAACACCTCTCCCTGCCCAAGTCCTACTCTCTCTACACAGCCCTAGGGTTTCTACCTCTCCTTTCTTCCACCATTGCCCCATATTATAGACTAGACCCTGCACCCTTTTCTTCTAAATTTTCAAATTATAGTTGACATAGCAATTCCATTTTTAGGTATTTATCTGAAGAAATCCAACACACTAATTCAAAAAGATACATGTACCCCTATGTTTGTTGCATCATTGTTTATAATAGTCCATATATGGAAGCAACCTAAGTGTCTATTGATAGATGATTAAATAAAAATGCGGTCCATATATACAATGTTACATTACTCAGCCATAAAAATGAATGCAATCTTGCCATTTGTAACATGGATGAACATAGTGAAATAAGTTGACAGAGGAAGACAAATACCATATGATTTCACTTGTATGTGGAAATCTAAAAAACAAATGAACAAATGAACTCAAAGGCTGCCAGATGGGAGGGGAAGAGATTAAGGTGTACAAATTGCCAGATGCAAAAACAGACATGGGCATGGAGAGTGTCACATAGGGAACACAGACTAGCCCTCTTGCTTTCCCCTATTAAGCAATGCAACTCACCTGGGTTCTTAATTTCAGCACTAGCTCATCCTACAAATCCCTTGAGGGCTAAGCCTTCAACAGAAGTGAGCTTATACAAAAAAGAGAGTGGGCCTTCTCTAGGAGGTAGGAAGAAAAGCACCTAAGAAGCGTCTATGGACGGATTGGGAACTTCTGTGAAGAGTTGGCCATGTGAGAACACCAATAAGCCAGGTTAACACCAAATGGAATGGAGGCAAAACATTCATCCAAATGAAATTCTATTTATTCTTCAGGAAGCGGGGATGGTACAGGATAATTTACTTGAATTGGTCTCAAAACATACATTTTCAACCTGGAAACAAAACATGCAAATCAGAGTTTGATTTAGGAATTAATAAGCAGATGTGATTTGGGGGAAATTAAAGCATTTATCAACCTCTGTGAAACTCAGGACTTTGGCTGTGTGAACCTGAACTCCAATGCACTCTATCCAATCCTCCCAGTTTAGGGGTTTCTGTCCCAGTGTCACACTAGCAGCCACTCACACAGTGGGAAGCCTTCAATTATATCACAATCCATGTGAGGTAGCCCACCTCAGCCATGTATACTTCTGTTTTTCCCACCCTCCGAACTGCATTTATAGAGATTCAACCTTCCTGAGCAAACACCCACGCAACCATTTGCTCCTCCTGCCCTGTTAAACAAAACAAAAAACAAAAAACAAAACAAAAAACCCCCTTCCTAACAGCTAAGCAAGACACCAATGGTGACTGTAGAAATGGAGGTGATTGCTGTTTTTTGGAAAAATTTGGTTTGCCTCTAGAAAATCTGGACAGAAATCATTGTGATGCACGTAAGTTCTTAAGAGACTGGAAAAACATTCTTCAGATTCTTGAGCCTTCTTACACCTATGTACTACTTAAAATTAAGCTGTTACACAAAAGCATTGGTATCTGAGAATAATCCAATTGTTTTTAGACACATTTATAGCAGTCCAGGGTTCTGCAGGACATGTGACCACACACTGATGTCATTTTGAAGCAACAGGCAAAGAGATCCCTTTTAAAGGGGGGAGTTCTAATCTGGTGGTCATTAGCAACTGTGCTTTGGAACAATCTGAGTTTCCATGTGCAAGCAAGGAGGTGACAAGCTGAGAGAACTACTTTTAAAGGCCATTGAAAAAGAGGAAGGTCTTAGTGCACGAGCACACCATGGCAGGCTGAGGCCACACAATTCTGTGAAGCTCCTGATGGGGTACGTGCACATGGGTAGTTTCACGTGATAGGCAATGCAGAGGTCGTGTGCGGAGCATGGGCTGTGGTCAGACGGTCAGTTTGCCAAATCTTTATTTATAAGACAGAGATACCAGTGTCCGTGGCATTGGCTTTTGTGATGATTAAATGAGTTAGTCTGAGTAAGCTCTTAGAACAGGGCTTCCTGCCCGTAGTCAGCACTCAGTAAATGTCAGCTATTATGGATTTAAGTGTAAATTACTAAGAAAGATGATGATCCAGGTGTGCTGTTTAAAAGATATTTAAAGGAAGATTCCGGAGACATGTGATAGAGTCACCCCTTCAATGGGTGGATCAGAGCTCATTTAATGGAACACAAAGAGAAAGTCTCAAACGGCGGGGGAAGAGTTGTATGGCATAATAGAAAAACACTGAACTAGAGGAATGTGGTCTGGGTTTAAGTCCTGGGTCATTGTCAGGTCTGTAACCTGGAATCCAGAAACCATCCCCTTGGATTTCTAAGGAGAGTTGATCTTTACGGTTGCTTCTAGCTTAAAACTATGACTTGATGCCAAGAAGTACTTATATCATTGCCTCTTTAATTAGGTGCATAGTAGGGTTTTCTTTAAAAAAAAATGTGTCACTTTGGGTCCTATGCCTCCATTTTCCTCTTATTTAAATCATCCAGACTGAGTTAATTATACTTATATGATAGTAGACTCAAATGACAAGTTCAAGAGCCCCCCAAAATGTCAAACTGACACTAAAGTAGAATTTGACACATGTTTCTCTTAAGATACCAAGATTTTTGTCTTCCTTCTTCCTTAATAATGTTGATAGTCATAAATATGTCCTGAGTGGTTTTATTTCCCTGAAAAATAATTTGTGGAGACCCAACCAACGTGCTGACCAGCTCACATTGGTCCAATCTGCCCACGTGTCCAGGCAGCTGGCCAGGGTTATGGCCACAGGCTGTGGCCATGAAAGGAGGGGCATGCTGGCCTCCAGGAGAACCGAGCACCAGTCTGCCCCCTGCTGAGCTATATTCCATAATTAAGAGGAACTGAATTACTTAACAACTCAACAGCAGGAATGGCAGATCTAAGAAAAGATTGAAGCTGACAAGCTAAATTTCATACAAAATATGCCTTCAATAATAATCCCTAAAGGGCCTTTCTTTCTGAGATGAAGAAAAAACAAAAACAGAAAACCTCAGTCCTGACATACATTGATCTTTTCTCCAGTTAATTCCCTTTAAGAGGCAATGTTCATTAGCAATTCAAAACTTATACTGATGCACTCACCAGAAAGGATAAATGAAATTCCATAGACATTATCATGCAAGTTTAGTCTTAAAGCTCTGCAGTTGTAATACAACAATGACAGCTCAGTTGTATACATGAAGACACGCATTTATAGAAGGACAGGACTGACTAGGAAAAATCAGGCAGGGCTACCATTTTTTTGAAATACCATAAATAGATACTGAGATTTGAAAAAACTGACAGGATATTGAAAATGCAAAACCTGAAGTATGCATGGCATCTGTTCTTCAGGTTTCCATACAAACTATTTCAGAGAAAATGGCTTAGGAAGCCCCAAATTCTTTATTCACAATGGTTTCACATTCCTGGTAAGGAAACTCTAAAGCAATTCAAAAGACCTAGGTAAGATTCAAATTGCACTAGGTATTGTAAAGAAGATAAATAAGGCAAAGATTGTGCCCCTGCTAGAGTGAGGAGAGGGAGGAGAATGATAACTAAAATACAAAATAGAATGTGATAAATATCATAAGAGGTACCACCAAAATGCTTTGTAGGTGGTTGTATTAGAAGAGATTAGATTTGAGATGAGAAAGTATTTTGTATTTAAAAAGGTGTTATTTCAATGCATTTTTTGAAAGATAGGTAGGGTTAGGACAGCAAACAAGTGAATGGGAAGAGACTGTTTCAGGTGACAGGCATACGTGAAAGCATGGAGGTGGTGGCTTCAGGGTGAGAACATCTCGGGCACCTCAGCACGAGGGCTGACCACCTGGATGGGAGGTGCCCTGCAGAGCACTGGCTTTTAGAGACAGCCTGAAGTTTTTCTTAATTGTGCAGACACTGGTCCTCTAGCAAGTTTTATGTGACTATTGGGAATTGAGCCATCTTTAATTAAAGCAACTCAACTGAACATTAGAAGAATGATCAGAAAAGAAGAAATTGGAGATGTGAGAAAAGAGGGGATTGATAGAGACATAACCACAGAGTCAGGAGGAAGAGGGACCCATGGGCGGGGATGGGGGTTCTTGTCAGGAAGACCATCACCATTTCCACAGAGAAGAGTTTAGCAAACTTTTTTCCGTCAAGGGCTAGATGGTAAATATTTCAGGCTTTCAGGCTACATGTTTTGTGTCCCAACGCTTCAACTCTACCATTGTACTGCAGAAACAGCCACAGAAAGTACATGAATGAACAGACATGACCATATTCCATGAAAACTTCATTTACAAAAATGGGTGGCAGGCAAGATCATGTCACCCATGGGCCATCATTTGCTGACCCCTTTCTTTTAGCGGATCATCAAGGAAGAATAAGCATACTATGATATAATTTGACAGATATAAACAATATTAACAGCTTCCTTTCACTTTTCAGTAAAGTAGGAAGTTAGGGTATCTGCTAGGAAATGTAGATGGAGCACAGAAGAAAATGGAGATATCTTAGAACAGTCGTTATGCGGCCAGCTAGGGATGGAAACCCCCAGAGCAGCAGTTTGAATTCTTAATGGAGCCAATCAATAGTTCTGGAACTTAAGTGGAGAAAGTCTACAAAAGCATTGACCCACCTGAGACTTAGCTACTTCTCAAATATTTCTTTGTATAACTGAAATGCAAAGAAGATTAAGCCATTATTTATTTCAGTGTACAAGAATTTATTATCATGAATTCCAAAAAAAAAGGTTTCTTCCTGGGTCTACTCCTAAGTCTCATTCCACACCTCAGTCAGTCTTATCTACACAAATCCAAGCACTATATTCATGAGACGAGCAGTCAAGCACTGGCTCAGATCCAAAAAAGAAATGAGGAGGTAATAAATAAACTAATGACCATTTCTCAGCCATCAGGTTACCAGCAAAAAGAGCCAAGGTTCACATAAAGAAATTTAATTCTCTGTATTTCCCTCCTGCAGCTTCTAATGCAAGGCAGCCATCTATATCCAAGGCAGAGGAAACACGGGATGCTATTTCCCCAACAAGAACTCAAAAGTTTCAGAAGATATCTGACACTGGGTGTCCAGGAACATAAATGCAATTGAGACGTAAGAGTGAGCAACAAGCTCTCTCATTTAGAAAAATGACTTCTTTGAGAAAAGATTTGGGCTCTTCACATTTCCTATAAGGACCAGAAGCCAGTTCTGGGCTTCCCACCTACTAGGAAAGTGTGTCACATGCCAGTCAAACCCAGCCTCTGATGGGGAAGATGGGCAGGCCCCAGTGGGTATATTTTCATTTCCTTTTAATGATCCTCTGGAGGCATGGACGAGGCTTTTAGGCATTTTGATCAGCAAGTAGTTAAAAGTATCACGCTGAGCCCCACAAGAATAGTTGTCACCTATTTGAACTTGCTAATTTGCCTAAAAGTGACAAAGTACGACTTGTCAGAGTCTTACTTGGCACTGTCAGTCTCTCCCTAAGAGGATTTCCGTCATGTGGCCTTTTGTCCTTGTTGTATAAGAAGAGCTGTGCTCTACACTTCTGTTCTTAATCATCTGTCACCTCAAACCATCTCTTTATTTCACTGAGTAATATTCACATCTCGACTCCCCTGATAGCAGAGAGAGTTAGAGTTCTCTATGGTAACGGCAGCGGTGGGCACCAGCTATGCTTTCAGAGTTAACTCTGCGTCGGAAGAGGTTGAAAATCCCAGCTCACGACCCTAGAACAGTTCAGTACAACATCACACACTATATCCTCCCCGCTGTCATCAAGGGGGTACCTCGAATGTCTATCACAGGGAGAACAGGGAACCATGACAGTCAGCCAGCCCAGGACAGAAAGGGATCAGAAACCTAAGTGTAGGACTTAAGACACATTTTCTTATTAGTAGAACAGAGTTTTGTAGCAACAGGTCTTCCTGCCTGCCTTCTGGGCCTTATTCCTCACCTCTCTTCTCCGTATTATTTGCCGTGTTGTTGCTACACATAAAACAAGGCAACGTTGTCATTATCTGTTCACTGTTATGACTATGGGACACTTATTAGGGGTTGGACATAGCCTCTCTCAAGCACCCTAAGGGAACCTTTGTCCCAGTTTTACAGACGAGAAACTGGAATTTAGAGAAGCTGGAGCACGTGCCCAGGATCACACAGCTGTGGGAGACTGGGATTCAAGGTCACGTGTGTCTGGCCCCCAAGCCTGTGCACTTTTCCAAACACTAGGCAGGGGGCTCTGAGGGGTCTGCTCAATGGCCTTGGGTTTTCCTCCTGGGAGGGGAGAAGCCACAATGTGTGCAACCACAGAGACCCAGCCGGGTGTCCTGGCATTAGCAGAGGAGAAAACAGGCATCACGACAAAGTGTTCAACACTCATAACAAATACATAAAAAAGAACAAAGCGCGCATCTGTCTGGTTCACACTGCTAAAAGCACTTGCAGTATACCAGTTGTTTTCATGCACAAAATCTCATGACAACCTTGGGAGGAAACCAGGACAAATGTTGTTTCCCTTTTTCACATGAAAACAAAACACATGAAGTTCCTAAATGGTTAGGAAAGACACCTGACGTTACATGGCTGCTAAACGGAAAGGCCAAGATTAGAAACTTTTTCTTCAGGTTGGGAGCCCAAATTTTCCCTCCAATGTCAGCCTGCTTCCAGTCTGTGTGCTGTTCACTTAATAGGTGTGGAAAGAAATTTCCCAAGTTCTCACTTCTTGGTCCTGAGAGATGGCTTTTACTAGCGCCACAGTCCTATGTCCAGCACAATTAGTACAACCTAACAAATGGGCATAAAACTGTGTTTCACAGGTATGCAGAAGGTAGATTTAGTTGCTAAAGCTAAATGAAAGAGGGAAATCTGACTACATTTTCCTGTGTAAAAATGGAAACAGCAACATGAGAAGTAGGAAAACAAAAAGTGTGGGTACAGAGGGGTAGCCAGAGTCCCCGGAAGGAGTGTGATGATGTATTTGTGGTGACTAAGGTCAGCAAAAACCAAAAGAGAGCCAGATAGCACATGTAAGTGTGGCAGGCACCCACAGTGGCACCTGAAGCTAAAAAGGAGACAGAAAACAGAAGGGACCCAAAATAAACACTGCAAAAATCTCGTCTAATCACAGCAACAATGTATAAGGAAAGAATAAAAGTCACTTAAATGCCATTACATATATAATCCTGACAGTCTCCTGATTCAGGGATAGGGCACCCAAGAGGAAAATGGAGCAGAAAGCGCTAAGAGGTGTAAAAGGAGAGTTGAACCCTGAAAGCTCAGGAAAACACAAATATTCAGTACCAGGAGCAACCCTCCTGAGAGACGGGGCAGAGTCCTCCGTTGCTTCCTGTACCATTACTACTAAGTGAACTTGGGTGTGAAGGGTTGGGGGAGGCCTCCTGACAAGCCTAGCTGTCAGTCCCTCTGTCGACAGCTGCTATTTTCTCCTATTGCTATTTTGCTCCTTCCCCGCGGCTCCCTCATCTTGTAGGTGAATGAGCTGAGTGGTTCCGCCCCCTCAGTGCGGCTCCCTCCTCACACCGGAAGCAACTGCGCCCGCTCCGGGAGGAGAAACCACAGCTGCTGAGCCGGGCCGAGGCGACTTCCGGTGGCCTGAGTAGTAATGGCAGGCTGCAGGCTCAAGTCACATGTTTGCACGCAGGTAATTACTGCAGAAATTGGTAACAAACCTGAGAAGCAAACAGGTGGAAGCTCTTTTGTACCCAGGTTTTTGAGAGCAAAGGCAAGCACCTGTCTATGGGCTTGAACCATTTTCTTGTTTTTTTTGGTTTTTGTTTTTTAGAGAGAGGAGTTGGAGCAGTGTAATAACAAACAGTGACATGACAGGTCCTACCCTATAATGACTGAAGTCACTAAATTTCAAAACATTTTAATAAAGATTGAAAATGGAATGACCCTGTGCACACAAAGAACTTAGAGTCTTGTCAAAGGTTTTCAAGGGTCTATCCTCACTAAATCCAGTTTATTTTGAAATGTGATAAACCTGGATTTTTTATTTTTTTTAATTTAACCTGAGATTCCCTTTTATTATAAAATATCTCCCCACAATTGCTTAATACGTTTAAAGAAATGATATGGGCGTTGTTATTCCCCGCTAATCTGAAAGTGAATAGATCTAGAAGGTGTTTCAAATCAGAGCACCAATAGTTTCCTGCTAGCTCTCTCAAGCTCTTTCCTGCAGGTACTCATCCTGATCCCCACACAAACCAACCCACAAAGACAAATTCAAGTCTTTGCTGTGAACCCTCCAACATCTGTCAAACTGATAAGCGCCCCCCGCCCCACACTCCTCTGAGTTCCTCCAGACAGACAAAAATTGCAAGCAAAAACATCCAAACGTGAACTTCCTCCCATGCACTCTTCAGGTGAGAAATTCCAAGGCAAATTTCAAATTCTCTTTATGTTTTCTTTTATTACATTTTTGAAGATTTGCCGGCAAAGCTGTACTTCTGTTGTAAATTCCCCCTTGTCTGTTGTAAATAACGCTTCTAAAAACCAGACTAGATACTAAACAGCATTTGCTGAATACTAAAAATGTGCACAAGAATAATAAAACCAAATCAAGTGGAATTATGCTAAAATTATTACACACCAGTTATTACAGCATCAACTCTGTGAGTACAAAAAAGAAAATAGATTTAAATAAAGCCATTTTACCTGTTCGCTCACGAAGAGGGACGGGACGAGCAAAATCTTGCTCAACTTTAGAGACTGACTTTGTAGCAGTGCTTTGGGTCCACGGACCAGCACTATAAGAATCATCTGGGACCTTGTTAGAAATGCAAATCCTCAAGCCCCGCCCCAGACCTACTGTGTCAGGACCTCTGTGGGGTAAGGTGGGCCCAGCAATCTGCTTAACAAGCTCACCAGGTAATTGCAATACCCTCTTGAGTTTGGAACTATTGAGATAACAGAGTTGGATTGAAACTGAAGTAGAAACATCTGCCGCTTAAAAATTATACCACTTGATGACTTTTAAAAACAGCCTATCTTTTTTTCATTGAACTTTTTATTTTAGAGCAGTTTTATATTTACAAAATATTGCAAGATGGAAGAGTTCTCATATACCTCACTCCGAGTTTCTCTTATTGTTAATACTGCCTTGCATTTAGTATGGTACAATTGTCATAATCAATGCACCTACGATGTATATTGATACATGATCAATTAACTGCAGCCTATATTTTATACATAGTTTCTTAGAGTTTGCCAAATGTCCTTTTTCTTTTCTATGGCCCCATCCTGGGTATCACATAACATTTAGTCATCCTGTCCCTTGGATTCCTCATTTCTCAGACTTTCTTGGTTGTTTATGGCCTTAACTGTTTTGCAGAGTACTATTTAAATATCTGTAAAATGACTCTCAATGGGGATTTGTCTGATGTTCTTCTCAAGATTAGACTGGGGTTATGGTTTTGGGGAGCAAGACCACAGCGACGTTCTCATCATATCATATCACAGGTACGAACTACCAGCATGACTTATTGTGTCAATTTGCATCACCTGGCTGAGGTAGGGTTCATTAGGTTTCTCCACCGTAAAGTTACTCATTTTTCCACCTCTCCATGCTATATCCTTTGGAAGTAAATCACTGCAGCAGCCCATACTGCAGGGGTGGGGACTCCTGCTCCACCTTCTTGAACGTGGAGTCTCTACCTAAGGCAGCCTCAGAGTTTTGCACCTGAAAAAATGGATAAAACTAATTCTGATATTTGAGATGTTTCTAAAAAGAATTAGAAGCATCAGCATCAGAAAAGAAAAACATCACGTCCCCCTGCAATCTCATGCCAGCTCTGATTCCTGCCCACCTAGAACATCAACAGAAATAATAATAAACCAAGCACTGCCGGTGGGCAGTATCCTGCTCCCTCTGCTTAGACACAGCTTCCTCTTTCTGAGATAATGGTCTCGTGTTCTACCTTAGCCTCTTCTATCCTTCATCGACTTCCTTGGGCCCTAAATTTTGTTGGTAAACCTTTTCTCCGAATCCTTAAAATACAGACACGTTTAGCTTACATGATGAACAATACCATTAATTTATAAAAAACAAAAGTAAAATCATTTCAAAACCTTAACGTTTATTGAATTCAACGAGCACCATGGTGTCAGGACTTACTTAATCCTGGCAGGAGCCTACTGTGTGGACTGTAGATAGCATCGTTTCCTCATTTACAGAGAGAGGAGAGGCTAAGGGACAAAGCTGACACACTGAGGCTCCTAGAAGGAGGGGTTTGGGGGCCTCCGCCAGGCTCTGCATGACTGGATTATGTCTGTCCATCCACATAGCAGCCTCTTGCTGACTCTTGTTTCTTTTTTCCTTTCTCTTTCTTTTCTTTTTTTCCCTCCTCTACTCCTCCCATCTACCTTCCCCCTCTTCCTCCTAATTAATAAACACGAACATCTTTGTGAACACTTGCCATGTCTAGCACCATGTCCTGTTAGCTGGGGATAGAAAAATTATAAAGATATAACACTTGTGGGAGTTCCCTGGTGGTGTAGTGGCTAAGGCTTCGGCGCTGTCAACGCTGCGGCCTGGGTTCGATTCCCAGCCAGGGAAAAACCCACATTAAAAAAAGAAGATATGACACTTGTATTATAGAATTGTACATTTGAGACCTATATAATTTTAATAAGCAACGTCACCCCAACAGATTTAGTAATAAAAAAAAGATATGACTTGATTTCTATGGGCTTATCTTCTAGCTGGGCTATACAGATCATGGGTGTTTGCCTTTAATTATTTATAGTTACTATTTTTTTTTAAAGAAAACACTAGTGTGTGTCCATAAAAAAGATATAAATACTGAACGATACAGTCATTCAGAAGACAAATCAAGGAACTTGTTGGGGTGGTGAGAAAATATTTCCTGTAGGAAGTAGAATTTGAGATGAGTTTTGAAAGAGGGGAGCATTTACAGAAAGGAGGTGCTAGAGCATCTTTCAGTTACCGATTTAGGACCTGTATGCTTGGAGCGAAGTTTCTTGAGAAACTTGAGTAAAAGTTTGGGGGCTTCCTCCTCTCTTATTCTCTCAATGGGAGCCACTAAGCATGCTTACCCTTTGTCAGTCAGATGACAAGTGCTACCAATGATCGGAGGTGGGAGTTGGGAAGTGTGGCTAGAGAAGAATGTGGACTCGAAGCTCGAAGAATAGAAGAAAAGAGTAAGAATGGATTCCTAATGAAAACAAGGACTCCACTTGCTACCACAGATTTAAAAAAAAAAAAAAAAAAGGAAACATCCTAATGATTTAGTCTGGGCTTTGACACAAATACAATTGCTTTTCTCCTAGAAGGGGCAGGAGGTCAAACCTATAACTTGTATGCATAAATTTGACATTGTCCAAATAACAACTCTCTTGCCTTTTTAGCTTGTGTCTTACAGAGAGAAGGAGAAGCAGTCCCAACAAAGTGATTTATCATGCTTGCTGGAGCTAACTAAATGGATTTAGACAGAGGCCTCTTTGATAACAAACACTTCACACAAAACAAGCTTGTAGGTAGGAAAATGAGACATCTCTATAATTGCTCTGTATGTACAATGCAATACCTGCATTTAACATTTCCTATTCTGTTATACCTGATTAGAAGTTTCAGTTAAAGCATGTTAATTAAAATGTGTCATATACCAATACCTAATGCATCTGAAATATTGAAATATTGGGCAAAGATTTCTTTACTAATTGTTATTTTCCTATGCTGCTTCTAAAGTTGTTGGATTTTTCCTGTTAAGTCAAATGCCCTTGGCAATTACATAATTTAGAGAAAAAAACTCTCAGTGAAGTCACATGGATACCAAAATCCACACAAGACCTAATGTTTATAAAATGTGTTCTATTACTAATATCAATTGGTATATTCTAAAAATCCTGTTTCTTTCATTGTTGTTTTGGTTTAACATATTGTTCTTAGCATGACAATTTTACGTGCAATTGTGTATTTCAGGATTACTCTCTCTGTCTTTCCCACCAAAATGTAAGAATTGCAAGAATAGGGCTCGATTCAGTTTGCCTGCTATTGTACCCACAGAGCTTAGCACAGTACCTGACACAAAGTAGGTCTTCAATGAATATTTGTTAAGTGAATCATGAGAACCTGACAGAAATGGGATCACACACAATGAATTTTAAAGATATTTTAATATTACAGTAATATAAACAAATTATAATGAAACACTGCTCTGAGTAAACTGTTCAATGATTTGCTGAGCAATGATCATTCATTCAGTCATATATCTCTATTTTTCCCTTCTCCTCTCCCCTTCCTTCCCTTTATGGAAGATAATGCAAACAAGAGGTTTGCTATTGGATCTTGCTGGAAGAGAAAAGAATTGTCATAATTTGGTTGTTGAAATTGTGAATTCTCATTGAACACAGTAATTTATCTTAGAAAGAGGTTAATGGCTAAGATTCTGGTCACCGATTCCAATGTGTGAGAAAACTCCCACACATCCAAGGAATTCGCTGACAGCAGCTGTGTATCTTACAATTCGACTCAGTTCTGACACTATCTACATGGAGATAGCGTCGGATTCCTCAGGATAAGGACTCAGTTCTACAGAAAGGCTCTTTACTTTAGAACTCAATTTCAAGTCCATGGTGTTCCCTGCACTTCTGATTGACATGCTATAAATCAGAGGTTCCCGTAACCCCCTCTTGGGTTTGATTATTTAGCAGAGCAGCTCACAGGACTCAGAAAGAATTGTACTCCCTAGATTTTTGGTTTATTACAGCCAGATGAAGAGATGCAAAGGGTGAAATCCTGAATATAGAAGCTTCTGTCTTGGTGATGTTCAAGACCCAGAACAGTGGCATGTGGAAGTTCTCTGGTTCACCAATCTGGAAGCTCTTTGAAACCCACACTTTTTGTTTTTCATGGAGACTTCATTACAAAGCCACCATCAATTCAATCATTGGCCATTGGCAGTTCTTTCAACCAAATGTCCCGTTCTCTTCCCTGAAGGTCACAGTGTGGTACTGAAAGTTCTAACCCTCTAATCACATGATTGGTTGTGCTGGCAGCTAACCCCATCCTGAGGTGCTCCCAAAAGGTGTCTCATTAACATAACAAAAGACAGCTTTGTAGCTCTTAGCACTTAGGAAATTCTAAGGGTTTTAGGATCCTTCTGCCAGGAAAAGTGGAGGAAGACCATATATATACTTTTTATTAAAAATCACAATATACTTGTAAAATGGCCCAAGGCTGCCAACAGACAGTAACACAAATAAAAAAGAGAAGGTGTAATGGGGTAGGGGTACCAATATCTTCACACTGGCTAGTGCTCAGGCAATATTTCAAAGTTACGATTAGACTTCTCGCGCATCATGGTATCAGATCACGTTAGATACATTCCAAATAAAGTTATGTTGAGAACAGTGTACAATAAAACCAAAGGAATAAATTCCATGGCTGTAATGAATTCTGATGGCTACTTACTGGTTTTAGACTAGTAACTTGAGATTTCAAATGACAAGGATCTAATAATGGTATTTTTCTCCACTTAGGTCCCTTGACCAATAAAAAAGAAACAAAAATCCCTACATTTACATTTAAAAAGTTTGCCTCCTTTAACATTTCATTTTAAATGCAGTAAGTACAAGAAACTAAACCTTCACTTGAAACTTAATATTTGCAATGAGATTTGACATTATGGAAAACAGGGCAGCAATAAAACATTTTGGATGATGATTCATCTCCTTAGGAGTTATGTAAATAGAGCATCTCTCGTTACCCACCATAAGTGATAGGTGTAACAGTTATTGGGTATGAAAACAGCCCCAGAGAATTGTTATGTATTAGGCTAGTTACAAAGGTTGTGCTAGTTATTCAGGAGCTTATATGGTAAAATTGTTATGCTTTGCTTTGCTAGTGCCAAACGAAAAATGCTGCTAGGCTGCTGCTTCAGGCTCATAGAGCAAACACCAAATCAAAAATAGTCTGGTTTTTGCTGCTTTGGAGAGAAACCAGAACCTCTACCAGTTTTTAAAATGGAATTCTGAATGTAAAGTAGAATAATAGAAAAAAGTATAGATAATATTCTAACTGAACAGGACCTTGGAGATCAGCCAATTCAACCCCCTTATGATACACATGAGAAACCAGAAGCTCTGAGGAGTCTGCCCTCTTCAATGTAAAAGTCAAGGGAAAACAAACTGGGCAACTAGAAGTCAAACGCCAACATAGCGACTATTGATCAAACTAAAGGTTTAGTTCTTACGCACTATTTAAGTCCTAGAAAATGGTTTATTTACTCCAAGTTATATTGATATTGGTTCTCTGAGGTCATTAAAATAACATTTTATCTGTGTGATGGAGAGAATAGCCCCCTGAAGATGTTTACACCCTGAAACCAGAATCTGTGAAGACATTACTTTACATGGAAAAAGGGACTTTGCAGATGTTAAGGACCTTTAGAGGGGAGGATATCCTGGGTAGTTATCCGTGGGCCCAATGTAATCACCAGAATCGTATTAAGAGGGAGGCAAGAGAGGTGAAGTCAGAGAGAAGATATGATAATAGTAGTGGGGGTGGGGAGGGGAGAGGAGGAGGGAGAAGAGCGGGGAGAGGGAGAGAGAGGGAGGTTACACCTATGGCCACAAGCCAAGGAGTAGAGGTGGCCTCTAGAAGCTGAAAATATCGAGGAAACAAATTCCCCACTAGGACTCACAGAAAAAATGTAGCCCTGTGACCCATTTTGGATTTTTTGCTAAACTTGCGAATAGGGGTCTTTACTGAAGTTAAAAGCACTGTGGCCTAATGCCCACCTCCCCGGACACGTGTGTTATCTCCTCATCCAAAGCCTTACTGAAAGCACAGGGTCCAACGAACAAGACAAAGCAAACAACAGACAGCACTTTAGTGGTTTGCAGAGTGGGCGGGGGAGTAGGAGAGGGTAGAGGGGTCAAATACACGCAGATGGTGACTCGGAGTGGTGAACACACAATGCAATGTTTAGATGATATTGAAAACTGTATGATTTTACTAACCACTGTCAGTCCATAAATTTAATAAAGATAAAAAGAAACAGGATCCAAGGGCTTTATTTGTGAGGCCCTTATAGCCCCTATCCCAGTTCCCTTTACACTCTCAGAGAAAGTTGTCAACTCTTCTTCCAGCGGGTCCCCTTGTCTTCCTCTCCCAACTTTTGAAGACCAAGTACGTAAATCTTTAGAAGGTAACTTGACCTCTTCCTCTCCCTTCCCTATGTATTTTCAAGAGAAGGAAATGTGGTATTAACCAGCTCTGAAAAGATTAAATTTTGAGCAGTTCTTTATCTATGTCAAATTAATTCATTCAACATTACCTTCTTTTATCAACTGTGGTGGCCTCACTGAGCCAGGGACTGGGGAGCAAGACCATCCTTTACTTCTCAGCTGCCCCTACCCTGCTCCAGCCTCCTGGACTTACGGCCTCCTTTAGGGCTCTTCTATTTAGGTCATATCTGCAGTCTACCCTCAAACATGGCAAAAGTGGATCTTTCAAAACTTGGCACTGTCCAATACGATAGCCCCTAGCCACATATGGCTGTGCAAACACACATTTAGTCAAAGCTTAAAACTCATTTTCTCAGTCTAACTAGTAACACTTTAAGCACTCAGTGGTCACACTGAGTGGCCACCATAGTAAACAGTGCAGATACAGAATGATTTCCATCATTACAGAAAGTGTTATTGGGCAGCCTTGTTCTTAAATGGACATCTGTTCAAGTCATGGCTTCTCAGTTGAATGATAGTATACATTCTTTGTGTGCTGGCCTTTAGTGTCACCCTCCCTCAAACTTACTGGCCAGCTTCTGGACACCATCCTCTCCTGCTGCTTCTGCCCTGCCACTTATCATTCAAGCCTCAGTTCACATTTTGCTCACTGTGAAGCCTTTTCTGAGACTAACTTGAATGTCCACTCTTCCCCTTGTGCTTGGAGTTACACAGGTTAACTTTAAATAATATTTTTACTCTATCTAATGTTTTGTTTGTACATTTATCTTTCAATAGCTTGTAAGCTCCTTGATGACAGAAACATGTCTTATTTGTATATATGTTTATTTATATATATGAATATATAAATATAGAAATAACATTCAAATGTATATAATGCATATAGTATAAAATAATATATATTATATACATGTATGTGTATACGTATACATTACACACACACACACACACACACACACTATATATATATAGGAGGGCTGTTCAGAAAGTATCCAGCCATGTAACAATTCTTCTTATATTGACAATGGCTGGATTTTTTCTGGATAGTCCTGGTATCTTTTCATGAATGCATGAATTGACTAGTCAAGTACCATAAGGTATTGAGAAATACTTTAGGTCTCTTTCTTTAAAATTCTTCTAAAATGGATTGCTCTATCTTTGGAATTGGTAAGGTATAATTCTTTCAGTAGGTTTTCCAGTCAATTATGGAACATTGGGATTGGATCCTGAAGAGACAGTAGAATTATCTTTATATATACTGTAAATTGTAATCCTTTTTAGCAAGGTTACATTGACAGAGAGTCATTGGCTAGACTACCAGCTTTTCAACTATATAGAGAGACAAGTTGTGTACCATGAACATAACTTTATGGAGCAGCCATGTGAAAGAACCCATCAGGAAAAGGTTCCAGACAAAACAACTAATAAAATTAAATTCTTTGTTTTAATTCATTGAATCAAATTTATGGAGAACCCCAGAGTTTAACTTCTTAATGCAAATATATGCTTTGTTCACCAAAAATCTTGGTTCCAACCCTGGTCTCCAAGAAATGCTATTCTCATGGCTAACTTATATAAGAAACAAGATGATTTATATACTGGAGAAAGTGAGGAAGTGTATCCAGATTTTCTTTACATCCAAGGAATCTAACTTGAACATATCCAGAATTTAGAATGAAGTGCTTGAATGACTGAACCATGCTGAATACAACACTTAATGCTAGATTTGCTTTTTATCTTAATTTAGTGGTTCTCCACCTTCCTAAGGCCGCGACCCTTTAATACAGCTCCTCATGGTGTGGTGACCCCCATAAAATTATTGTCATTGCTACTTCATAACTGTAATTTTGCTACTGTTATGAATCGTAATGTAAATATCTGATATGTGTTTTCCGATGGTCTTAGGCAACCCCTGTGAAAGGGTCATTCAACCCCCAAAGGGGTTGTGACCCACAGGTTGAGAACTGCTGTCTTAATTTGAAATAAAGGGAATTGTATAAAAATAGTAACTCATTTTTACCAGTCTTATTTTTTCAGCACTTCGCTGGATGCCTATCTTATACTGCTCACTTAATCTCCACAAAACATATTCCACGTGGTACTATTACCTCCATTTTCACGTGGTGGAACTGAGGCTCAGAAAAGGAGTCATTCATGCAAGATCACATTACTAGAAAATGACAGAGCTGGGATTTCAAGATAAATCTGAAGCTAAAAGCCAAATTTCATCATCTATTCCACATGCTATCCCAAGACAGTAACTTATCTATCCTATGTTGTATTTTGGGGCTTAGATGAATTTACAAAGGGATGGACAAGACTTTTGTAGAAAAGAAAAGAAGAATTTCTCTTAAAGCAAAAAAACAAACTACCAGATAATAGTGACTGTTTGGCACCTATTCAGAAATGCTAAATTCTCTGCATCACCTGAGAGTGTGCCTCCGCTTGGCCTTTTCTCATTATTGCAGTGCAAAAAACAGAACGTAAAAGCAGGAGGTAAATGTTTGAACCCTTTCTCCTCCTCTTAATCGTAAATGACCCTCTTTGAAGTTTTAAAATTTACATGGAAGGGCCTAAAAAGTATAATTATATTCCATTACAACAAGCTATACTACTGAAATATTAAAATCTCCATTTCATAGGTATAGGAAAAAGTCTGAAAGGATATAAATAAAAATGGTAACAGTAGTTATGAGGGGTTCAATTTTCTTGTCTTTAATCTCTATAAAAGGTATTTTAATAATAATAAAGGTTATTTTTTTAAGTAAATAAATACAAATTAAAGTATTTGACTTCATTTCATTTTTTTCTGGAAAAAGTTCTTAATGATTCCTATCCTACTGGATTTTAAAGAAGGTTAAATTTCCAGGGCCTGCAAATACTTGAAATACACTGTTGTTTTGAGAGGAGGTGAGAGAACTGGCAAAAGTTAGCAAACAGCAGAAAAGTAGAAGAAAGTATGAGACCCTCTGTAGCAAAGGGACAGATAATATACAAGCCTGGAGTGTTGTCTGAAGGATTAATGATAATACACACAAAGCACACAATACATGGCATAAGATTTTCTCCCCAAATGGTAGCTGTTATTGAACACCACTGATGCTCCAGGCAGAGTATAGATGATGAAATGCAATCACCACTGGGAAAAAAAGCTAAGTCAAGTCCAAGATCTTGGACATCTATGAAAGCCAACCAGGCCAAATAATAGACAGAGTCCAGTAGTAGGAGTGGGGATCACTCCACTGAGAAAGTGACGTTCGAGAGAGAAAACTTGTGCCCTAAGGGACTTGCAGTGCTAGCCAGAGAAGAGAAACTGGTGTGGTTGGTGGTCAGGAGCAAGGCTGACATGGTGGTTGCCTGCTAAACAACTGAACAAAAATTCTTTGAATGTCTCTTTCTGAGACAATAGCCAAGAGTAGGATACAACTTCAAGGGGCATTAATGTGTTTTGAGCTGCGTAAAATAAGAGAAAATCTTGAGCTGGTAGCCAAGAGGAGAGATGCATCCCAATGAATCACTCATTCACATAAGCAGATATAAATAATAATGCTGCTGGGTGCTTCTAAAATTGAGGCCAGCCCTGCTGACCCTTCTGGTCTGATGCCTCCCAAGACTAGTACATGCTGCCCCTACCCTAGCCCTGTTTCTCACGTGACAGGTCCGGCTAGAAATTCTCTTTGCAAAACAGTAACAGTGGATCCTTTAGGACCTCCTACAAAGGCTTCACCCCTCTCAGTGGGCTTCTTCTTGCCACCCCCTTATCCCAAACCACTGACATCATTATTATTAGAAAAATACAAAACTGATTTTCAATTTAAACTTTTGCCAACCCAAATGACCAGGACAATATATTTCTTTTTAGTCCTCATAATATCAACTCACATTTATTAATTAATTCTTATATACAAACCCCTTTCTACCCACTCAGCAAGAAATATTTACTGAGGGCCTCCAGGTACCCTTCTGGGCTGTGGAAGGAATGCTATTGAACAGTACCATCTTCTGCTGGGGGACCAGATCGTGGGTAGGGGAACAAGTAAACAACATGAACTCAGAGTCTAATAAATACCATCGATTAAATAAAGCAGGAGAAGCTGTGATGTTTTACTTAAGATGGTGTAGTCAGGGAAGGCTTCTCTCAGAAGACAGTATTTGAGCGGAGATCCTCATTATACGATGGCATGTCAAATCTGAGAGACTGTTATAAATTCAATGTTTGTGTCCCTCACCCCCAAATTTAGATGTTGACACCTAAATCCCTAAAGTGATGATGGTATTTGGAGGTGGGACATTTGAGAAGTGGTTAGATCATGAAAGTGGAGCCCTCACAAATGGGATTAATGCCCTTATTAAAGAGATGCCAGAGAACTCTCCTAATCCTCCCGCTATGGGAGGTCACAGACAGTACCAGAAAGCAGGTCCTCACCAGACACCAAATCTGCCAGCATCTCAAGCTTGGACTTTCCAGTCTCAGGACTGTGAGAAAAATTCCTGTTGTTCGTAAGCCACCCATCTATGGTATGTTTGCTACAGTTATCTGAATGGTCAAAGACAGGAACGAAAGTTCAAGGCAGAGGGAAATACCAGTGTCAGGCCCTAAAAAGGGAGCGACCCCTTCATGCTCTAGGGACGGGGAAGGCCCGATGTGAGTGACAGGAGAGGCAAGGGCCGTGGTGAAGAGGTGGATGTCCAGTGCAATAGGAGCACCTGCAGTTTCTAAGCAGGACAGTGACACGATTTTCATTTCCAAAGTCTCACTGGGGCTGTTTTACGGTGACCAGCTTATGAGAAGTTAAGAGTAGAAGCAGGAAAACATGTGAAGGGGCTCCTGCATAGACCAGGCCAGAGGTAACAGCCTGGACTGGGGCAGTGGAGCAGGAGCTGGGGAGGACTCACAGGACTAAAGTGCGAGTACCACGGGCCGAGACGCGAGTCTGTGGGGAGATGTTGGGTTTGTCACGGAGGGGGAGTTGGCAGACTTCAGTGCAAGTTGGCTAGGGAGTGTGAAGGATAGGATGATGAAGGGTCACTTCTTGGCTTCTAGCATGGACAATTTAATGGGCGGATGCCACTGCTAAGGTGGAAACAAATGTGGGAGCCAGGGATCTCCAAAGGAAAACATTAATCTGCATTGCAACCCTCTGAATAATAGGCACAATTATTTTTTTCCACATTAGGGATGAAAAATTCGAACCGTAAAGAGATTGTTAAAGTCACATAGGTAGACAGAGAGCAGTTCAGTGGGTGTAAGCCCAGAGCCTGCCCTCCCAACCGCTGCTGCAATGTGACATCAGTGCCCCCTGTGTCCTACTTACTTGGACAGTTAGTAATAAGCAGCAAAACTTAATGACTTACACATGCCAGCCGTGAAAATTCTTGGTAATTATAAGGACATAAGCTTTCAAGGAAAAGGCAAGAAAACCTGTGTATTCTAACAGACAGAATATGAATCCTTTTCTTGTAAATAATTTTCTAGCAATATTTGGGCTACAACACTGGCACTATTAACTCCGGCTGCCTCCCACAGCTTTTCCTCTGTCTGAGGGAGATAACACAGGCCCAAAGTATGGAGTTTCCTGATTCTTCATCAAAGAATTCCAGGAAAACACAACCAAGAAGGAATAAAAAACAAAAAACGTCTCCCTTGTTATGAAATTCAAGGGCAGGTTTTCCCGTAGGAAGCTCTTATGTCCATGGGGGCTAAAGCTTTTATTTCAGTGTGAGTCTTGTCCTGGACTTTTCCCCTTACAGGATATTAAACATGACAGCCACACCTGTCCTTGTGCGATAACAGGAGCAGGTGAGAGGCTCCATCAATCATGTTTTCCCAGCACTGTGCTCCGGGAAGTTCTGGGGGGCTGGGAGGTTACCCCGGGACCAGAGGAGATCGCTTATCTTGTTCACTGAGACCCCAAGGGCCT
The DNA here is from genome assembly GCA_004026885.1 of Lyroderma lyra. Taxonomy (NCBI): domain Eukaryota; kingdom Metazoa; phylum Chordata; class Mammalia; order Chiroptera; family Megadermatidae; genus Lyroderma; species Lyroderma lyra. The sequence continues at coordinate 38,234 of PVJL010011157.1, forward strand.
TGGTTTACAGCTCCAAAGCGATTATTCTGTGTGACCTCATGGGCTGCCACTTGCAGTTACTTTCACTTGTCTGTGGGGGTGGCATTTGACATAAGAACACTTGGGAGAGCAAGCGAAAGTTAGCAGCACAATTAATAAACTCCATTATCTTCTAAAACTAGAGTCTATTTTTACATTTATTCCCGAGTTGTGAAAAGTTCCTCATTTAAGATGTTACTATTTTCGCTGATAAAAGACTAAAATTAAATCGCTTGCTTCTCCTGGGGACTCATTTCTTGGATTCTCTTTGGCAACTTATCCTGCCTTTCGGAGTGAAGTCGATAAGCAGAGCACCCATAAAGAGCAGTGCTTACATGTCCCGGGTATAAAGTTAACTCTGTGGACCAGAGGAGTTCATAGTATTCAGTCTCACTTTTAGCAGATCCTGAGGATGCTAAACTTCAGCTCTTTATGTTGAAGTTTGCATTAAAAGTGGAGAGCTGGGCAGGGATCACCACCCAATGAGCTCTGTGTCCTTACAATTCCAGGTTTACTCTTTGATCTTTGGGGGGGCAAATTCCAACCTGTTTCGCAAATCAATGAAGTCCCGATATCTGGGGGGAGCTTTATGGCTCTGGGAAGATTGCTTTGCCATCCTGGAGCCATTTGAAATAGAACGTGTGTTTGTTGTAGATTTGGTTCTTTTTAGCTAAAATAAGATCTTTCATTTTCTTTCTTTAATTTCTCTGTAATTTTTAGAGATCTATGGTGAAAGATAATTACAGCTGGGTGTGGAGGACAGGAAACCCAAGTGACAACACAGACATGTGGGCAAGGCGACGAGAAAAACCACACTGAAGACCCAGGACAGAGGTGACCTAGGCAAGAAGGTGGCCCTGAGAGTAGAAAGATACGTGATCTCATGAGTAGACCGTCAGTCCTGGAAACCCTTCCGACACGGTTGAGGGGTTATATTGTGAACACGAGACATTTTGTCTTGGCCCTTTCTCTGGGAGTTCCTGGCATACGAAGGCTGTCCGGGAAAAATCCAGCCACAAATGGCTCTAGTTTTCATATTACATGGCTGGATACTTTCCGGACAGCCCTCACATATCCCCACAGGTACAGTGACAGAAATGTCATCAAAGAGGTTGAACCACAATCACCTCTCACAGAGTTGCTGGCAAAGGTCGGAGAAGACACCATGGCCCAAGTAGCTTCTGACTCAAATGAAGACAAGTCTGGGCCCTGCCTGCAACATGGATGAGGACCACCCTGAGTGGGGTCACACAGCAAGGAGGAGGACAACTGGCTGGGTTTAAAAATGGCAAAAGCACGGAAGTTCCAGTGTTGGAAAACAGAAGGTGACATCTGTCATTTGGAAAATGGTTAGTTTTAATGGCTTTAAGAAATCCACAGTCTGAAAGGTGACATGTGGTCTCAACCCTTAGGCTGCAGATCGGGGAACATCTCCATGACAAAAGGTGTCCAGTAGGTGTTCCTTATGTAAAAATCTTTTCAGAGTCAGTGGCATTGATTGAATGCTGAAAATTTTAGAAAAGTCAACTGGAATGTGGCTTAGGTTGACTAAGGCCTGACTTTTGGACTTCTTGTCCAACATTTTGCTGACACTAGTTATCAAATCTCTCCTGATCATGTGATAGCACTTCATAGAAAAAAAAAAACAAGCAGATTTTTATCTATGTACTCATATGATAAATAGAGGCACTTACGGCTGGATTGTTTTCCGGACAGCCCCCTTCTGTCAGTTTCTTAAGGAGATGGAGCTATAGTAAATGTATTGATCAAGAGAAGGATAAGACAAGCCACAGACCAGGTAAAAATATTTGCAGAAGACATATCTAATAAAGGACTGTTATCCAAAATATACAAAGAATTCTTAGAATTCAACAATAAGAAAACAACCCAATTTAAAAATGGGCCAAAGACTTTAACAGACACTTCACCAAAGAAGACATATGAAAAGATGCTCAACATCATATATTATTAGGAAATTGCAAATTAAAATAACAATGAGATACTACTAGACACCTATTAGAATGGCCAAAATCCAAAACAATGACCACCCCAAATGCTGACGAGGATGCGGAGCAACGGGAATGCTCACTCATTGCAGGTATGGATGCAAAATGGTACAGCCACTTTGGAAGACAGTTTGGCAGTTTCTTACTAAAAAAAAAATAAATAAGCTGATCCTCCACAAAAGAGCTATATCATCAGAAGTCTACTAGCTATTGAGGATTAAGGTTAGCTCTGCTGTGTATTCTTGGAAACGCACATAGCATAAATTGTGGGGCATTTTATCATGAATATTATTGACATTGAATAGGAGAGCAGCTATGGCTACTACAATGGGAGACAGCAGAAATAGGTTTCACAGGGGCGGGCACCATCCAGGGTCATCCAATTAAGGACACAGGCCTAAGAGAGATAGAGATGGTTGAAAGGAGAGGTGAGTTAGCAGGGCTGCCACATAGGGTTGTGCTGGTTATTCACTGCACAAGGACATCGAGTCAGGGGAGTCAGGGCAGAGTTGAGATCCAGCTCTAGTTCCACTTTTAAGCTGGACTTCATCTGCCTGGAAGAAGGGTGCCTTTTCCTAGTTTGCACAAAGATGCTGAATGGGATGGGGCACTGATGTTTCATGAGCACCTTTCAATGAGAAGTAGGGCATCTGGGAGCTGGCGTTCCCGCTGATGGGGAGAGACCACAGCCCAATCCAGAGGTTTGGGGTCTGATAACTGTTCCTATCACTCTAGTGTAGATGCGGACTAAGTAGGCCTGGGCAGATGTACATCACGTGCACTCAATTTAAATTTAGTTAGAAGTCTCTCTTTATACCAGGGGTGTCCAAACTTTTGGCTTCCCTTGGTCACAGTGGAAGAATTGTCTTGGGCCACACATAAAATACACTAATACTAACAATAGCTGATGAACTAAAAAAAAACAAAACAAAAAAACTATGCATAATTTTCATGTTTTAAGAAAGTTTACAAATTTGTGTTGGGCCGCATTCAAAGTCACCCTGGGCTGCAGGCTGGACAAGCTTGATTTACACTTTTACCAAAGGAATTTAATATGTACAAAACTTAGCTTTTTTTTTTTTTTAGTGTAAAGTTAATTTAAGGAGACTTTCCAAATATGAACATCCATTTTTATTTCCCTTCCTTAGCCCCCTCACTTTTTCTTGGAGAATACCATGACATTAACTGTATGTGGGAAGTTATTTAATCTGCTTTCAAAGAGCATTTATAATTTGGTTTTGAAATGTGGAACAATAGATTTTATTTAAAATGTTCAGGACATTATGTAGCTGTAGAAGGAGAAAAGTTTTTTTTTAAAGCAAAGGTGCTAAGTGTTGCAATTTACTTCTGATGACATTACATGCTGCTTTATTCAGATTGTTTTTCAAAAAACACATACATTAAATGTATGTGTTCATCAGACCCCTGTTCAATATAAAAATGATTATGGCATAAACATTTCATAACAGGAAGTTATGACTGAAATTTGAGAACAGTATCTTCTGACTTGCTCTGTGGAAGAGATAATCAAGTTGTCTTTCAAACACCGAATCTGCAGTGAATGTTTTACTTAGAAATAAATGAAATTGATTATATATTCTAGGCAAAAAAGAGAAAAAAAAAGCCACTATAATTACTCTCAATCTCTCCATGAAATGTTTTTCCTCTAGCAGAGATTTTCAAAATTGTTAGCAAATACAAGAGGGTGAGCTCCAGAACACGGCAAGCACAGGAATTAAACGTGGAAGAGGCACTTGGGTCGGTCTACACCTGTTCTCACCCAGACGGTGCCTCGTCTGCTCTGCTCAGTCCAGCTTAAAGGGACCTAAGTGACGGATGGCCCCACTGCTTCACTCCAGGCAATCCTGTACTGTCTTCTTCACTGGGTTTCAGAAGACAATGCAGGCTTTAAGCAAGACTTGCAAATTATTTTCTAAACTTGATGGTCTTCGAAAACATTTCTTTGGCTTAAAAATCATTTTGGAAGGAGCTAAACATATGGTGATAGAAAAAGAAAAAGAAATCATTTTGATCTTATATATATATTTATTTTTTGCTAATCTGTCTCCATGATCCACCTTCTTTCATTGCGCTCTGTGTCACTAGAGCAAAGTGCAAGTATCTGCTTATGGCAAGCGCTGCCTATAGGGTGGAGCAAACCTGGGCCGGCCTCCGGCAAGGCTGAAGTCCCTTGCCCTCTGGGGCTGCTCTCCCCACTTTGCTACAAGAGGGCTGCTCTCCCCACTTTGCTACAAGAGTGATGCTCTCCCCACTTTGCTACAAGAGTGCCTTTCGAAAAATGATCCACCCCACAGGTGCGGCAGGCCACCCAGCTTCCCTGTGCCTCTCAGCCCCTCACAGCGCTGCCATCCTGCATCTCATTGCCAACCTCTTTGAAAACCTTCCCACTGAATGCTTGCGAAACCAATTCTCCGTAACCTCAAAGGCTTCCTGGAAAGTTTCCTCTTTCTCCTGAACCTGATGAAGTGTTTCTCAGTCTTCAGTCATTTGCTTCCCACCTCCATGATTTCTGCTAAAGACACCTGCCATTTGTGATAAAGCAGGACTCTCAGTGTGAGCTGAGACAGAAAGGGTCCCACTTTAACAAATGGAGTAAAGCAATCAGTGCTGGGAACTTGTATCCTAAAGTAAGGTGTGGCCTAAGACGTGATAGAATTTTTTTTTTCTTCAAACCTGCTGCTTTTATGTCACAAGGTACCAGGAATATTTCTGCAGGGCTATAAGCTAAGATCTCATCTTCACTTTTTAATGGCTACAGAGTATAATATTGAACAAATGCATCAGAATTTAACTTCAAATAAAATATTTTGTCTTATTTTTTCTTTTTCTTTTTGTCCATTTTCTCTTTTTCTTTAATGTTTTCTTTTTTTAATTTTCAGACTCATTGGGGTGACATTGGTTAACAAGAATTACATAGGTTCCAGGTGTACAATTCTGCAGTGCATCGTCTATGTGTTGCATTACGTGCTCACCACCCAGAGTCAGTTCTCTTTCCACCACCATAGATTTGGCTCCCCCTCCCCCTCACACCCTCTCCCTCTTCTCCCTTCCCCTACCCACTTGCCCCGGGCAACCACCAAACTATTGACTGTATCTGTGAGTTTTTCTTTTGTTTTTTCTTTGTTGCCCTCAGTTTTACATTCCACATATCAGTGAAGTCATACGGTTTTTGTTTTTTCTGTCTGGCTTATTTTGCTTAGCATGATGATCTCCAGGTTCATCCATTTTGTTGCAAATGGCAATGTTTCATCTTTTCTTACAGCTGAGTAATATTCCATTGTGTATATGTACCACAGCTTCTTTATCCAGTCATCTGTCGCAGGGCACGTTGGTTGTTTCCATGTTTTGGCCACTGTGAACAGTGCTGCAATGAACATTGGGGTACATAAGTCTTTGCGGACAAAGGTTTTCAAGTTCTTTGGGTAGATCCCCAGAAGGGGGATTGCTGGGTCACATGGTAGCTCCATTCCCAATTTTCTGAGGAACCCCCACACTGCCCTCCACAGTGGTTGTACCAGTTTGCACTCCCACCAGCAGTGTACCAGAGTTCCTTTTTCTCCACATCCTCTCCAGCACTTGTTATTCCTTGTCTTGTTGATAACAGCCATTCTCACAGGTGTGAGGTGGTATCTCATTGTGGTTTTGATTTGCATTTCCCTGATAACTAATGAGGATGAGCATTTTTTCATATGTCTGCTGGCCATTTGTGTTTCCTCATGGGAGAAGTGTCTGTTTAGTTCTTCTGCCCACTTTTCAATTGGGTTGTTTGTTTTTTTGTTGTTAAGTTTTATTAGTTCTTTATATATTTTAGATATTAGACCCTTATCTGATGCGTTATTTGCAAATATTTTCTCCCATTTTGTTGGCTGTATCTTTGCCTTGTTGATGGTTTCTTTTGCTGTGCAGAAGCTTTTTAGTTTGATATAGTCCCATTCATTTATTTTTGCTTTTACTTCCCTTGCCTTTGAGGACAGGTTCATGAGGTCTTCCTTGAGTCCTAGGTCTATAAGTTTAGTACCAATGTTTTCTTCTATACAGTTTATTGTTGTGGGTCTGATATGAAGGTCTTTAATCCATTTTGAATTAATTTTACTATGTGGTGACAGTTCACAGCTCAGGTTCATTCCCTTGCATGTGTTTTTCCAGTTTTCCCAGCACCATCTACTGAAGAGACTGTCTTTCCCCCATTGCATATTTATCACTCCTTTATCAAAAATTATCTGA
>PVJL010011158.1:0-44530 GCA_004026885.1 Lyroderma lyra
CCCACCCACCTACCCATCCCTCATCCGTGTACTGATTCCTGTGATGGTAAATTTGTACGCATCGGGTGAGTGGTCGGTGGTGGCTTTCTCTGCCGTCTCCCGACTCTGGTGTCTCTTCCAAACAATTTCCAGGGCAGGAGAGAAGGTCTGTGTTTATCAGTGTCAGGAACAGGGACCTGCTCAGGCTTTGCTCTTCCTTGGGGTGGGGGTGGGGGTGAGGTGGGACTGTTGGGACCCGCTGGAGCCTCCCCATCTCCTCTGAATACCCTATATTTAGAGGCAGGAGCTGCTTTTTCCACTCTTCCTCTCTGGGGACAACCCAGTCCTGTTCTGTCAAATCCGGGGCGGGCCATTCAAACACCGAAAGGGGAGAGGGTGTGACTTGTCCTGAGTCACCTTTACAGGAGCCATTCCCCCGTTTTTTCAAAGCAGTTCTGGGTGAAGCACTGCGCCTCGGAGTGGTAGGGGAGGGGACTGTTAAGACTTAATCCTAGGGAAGAAGCAGCCGCTAAAGTGACTCCACAGCTTGCGGTTGGGTGCCCAGCACGAGGTGCACGAGGGAGGACTGCCCGCTCCTGGGTCTCCCCAAGCGTGGCTCTGGGCGGCAGGCACTGCACATGCGTGCCGTGTGCTTCCTGGGCTGCCTCGGTGGGCGCGGGCTGTGAGCCCAGCCCTCCCCCAGCCCGATCGGGATGGGTGCCCTCTGCGCGGTGCTGGGACTGCTGCTCCTGGGGGCTGTCCAAGCCTTCCCGCAGGTAAGGGGGTGTCAGGAGCCGGGGGAGGTGCCCGTGATCCAGAGCCTCTGCCCTGAGCCCTGGACAGTGTGGGGCACGTTGAGGTGCCAGGGAGGACAGGGATGCTCCTTACTCCATTCCCCATGCAGCTGGGGTGAGAGGGCACAGGTGACAAGCACGGGGACCAGGATATGCAAGTCTTAAAGGTGGGAGGTTTTGCTGACAGGCTGGTGGGAGTGCCCCTCCCAACCCTCGCAGGGAGCTGTGATCACCCATTTATTTATCAGAAATTGAGCTGAGCTGACTGCCTGCAGGACATAGGCTGTCTTGGGGGGAGGGGGAGTTCTGGGCAGATCAGGTGAGGTCCCCAGGGGTCCGGGCACGCCAGGCGGGTGCCTGCCTTCTGCGGGTTCTTCCTGCTACGCCCCCTGGTCCCTAAGCTGGCGAGAAGTTTCTAGGGAGGGAGGGAGAGAGGGAGGGAAGGAGAGTGGGTGTGTGTGAGAAATAGGGGTGAGGGTGCTGGGCCACCCAGAGGAACATCCCCCACCCCTGGTTTTGTGCCCTGGGGCGTGTGGGGGACGGACTTTGGGGGCTACTTCGGGACAGCCGAGTGCTTCCCCGTGGCCCGCACGGCGCTCGGGCCGGGGAGAGCTCAGGTTAGTCGCCCGTCCGCTGCAGAAGGGTGTGCAGGGCAGAGTGGGCCAGGCAGACGGTGCACCCCGGGGGACCCCGTGTAGGACAGAGGAGGTGTCGGTGAGTGCCTGGGTGAGTGCCTGCGTGTTGGTGCGGAAGGCAAAGGCAAGACCAGCGGCAGTCTGTGGGGGAGGGCGGACCCGCTCCTTTAACCCTGTAGGAAGAGGGCCCCCCTCGCATGTGGGGTTCCCTGCTGTTCTTTTGAAACTTGGGGCTGGCGGGGGAGAGGGGGGAAGGGAAGTTGAATAGCTTCAGACAGAAGGAGTGGGGGTATAGGCGGGGTGTCTGCTCGTCCCCCCTCAGCTCTTCCACGGGACAATGTAAGACCCGCCCCTCCCAACAGAGGGCATGGGGGGCTGCTGACAGTGTAAGGTGACAGGGACTCTGGCTTAGAGAACCCTCCGCCCAGTCCGCTACGCCCTCTGCTGATGCCCTGGGGGAGAGGCAGAGTTTGGGGGTGCCAAGGTCTTGGGAGGAATGGAAGGAAGGAAGGCATATGAGAGGGGCTTGGGGGGCTTTGCTGGGGTGTTTGGTGGCTGGAGCTCACGGGCTTCCTTCTTAGAGCGTGAAACTCCTCTTTAAATCAAAAAAAGAATTTGTATTCAATGACGCAAGGCGCGGTGCGCGTGTGAATGCGTCCCCAACGCATTAAGGGGAGACCCTAGAGGCAAAGCGAGGCCTTTGCACACCTGGTCCCTTCAAAGGCGTGGCTGCCGTCAGGGCTTTGGTTTCGCGGGATCTCAGGTTTCCGCGTCTACACTGCGCGACATACGGTTCCCCATCTGACCTCTCCTGCGGCCGGCACGTCTTGGGGAGCTATCCATGCTGCCACCTACCGAGTCCCCACTTTGAGCATGCAACGTGGTGGTGTCGCACGGGGGTTCCAGAGCTCACTTGTTTACGTCCCCGACGGATGGGGCTCCTCCCAGCGGGCCTGCCCACTGCGCGTCCAGCCCCGTGTGGGTGCTTTGGGGCATCTTTCCCACAGACGCTGAGGAGGGAGCGTGGGGGCGCCGGGTGCCAACGCGCTCGCAGGACAGACGCGCTGCTGCAGGCCCGGCGGGGCCGCGGGGCCATTCACCCTCCCACCAGCGCGCCTGCGAGTAGCAACTTCCCCACATCCTAACCGACTCGATCGTATCGGGGCTTTTTATTTTTGTCAATGTGATCTGCGCAAAGGGCCGTCGCCCTGTGGTATGAATTTGCATTCCCGCCCACGGCCGAGGCTGCACGTCTCTCTCCCTCCTGGGCTCAGACAGCGGGTTATTTCTGGGCAGGAATGGGCGCCCGTGGGGGGCTTGACTTCTAAATCGGGTCTGCGTCACCGTCTGACTTCACCAGGCGCCGTCATTGGGTGCGTGTGGTTTCACCCTGCCGTAAGGATGCTTTCTTGCTGTGTGTCACCTTCTGAGAACGAGATTTGGCTTCTGACGCTTCAGTCCGCAGTCGCCCCGGCAGCGGTTTTGTAATGGGACCCAGGGTGGCTCTAGTGCAAATCCAGAAAGAATTCTTTGCCTTCACACCTCCGGGGGTGGGGTGGGGGCTCTTGGGGTGCAGGTGGCCAGCAGGGAGGCCCGAGACTTTTCCACGAGCTCCCGTGAACTTCGAATTTCCCTGTCATCAGGCTACGGCCGGCTTCCCCCCACATCCACGCCCGCAGACCCCAGCCCCAGGCCGACCTCTGCCCCAGGTTAGCGCCCCTGCTGGGCAGGTTCCTGCGGAGGAATCTTGCGCCGGTGTCACTCCCTCCACCCCGAAGCTAAGCTAGCGACCCCCTGGAGTGGTGGGGTCTGGAGAGACTTTCTCCTTCTGTTTTGGCTTTTGCTGCTCACCTCCTGCCTGGGGGCACAGCTCCACCGGCTGCATTGGGAGGAGGGGACCCCGAGGTGGGGGACCTTTGACTTGGGGGGCTGGCAAGGAGCTGTGGGCGGGTCTCACTCAGGCACATCCAGCCTGCGGCCCAGGATGGCTTTGAATGCGGCCCAATGCAAATTCTTACAACATGATGAGACTTGTTTTTGCCACCTTTTTTCTGTTTTTGTTTTTGTTTCTTAGCTTATGAGCTGACAGTCACATTAGTGTATTTTACGTGTGCCCCGAGACAATTCGTCCTCTTCCAATGTGGCCCAGGGACGCCCGAAGGTTGGGCACCGCTGGTGTCCATCAAGGCCTGCCCTTCCTCGGAGGCTGGGGCAGCGAGGGGAGCACCGTGGGGTGCGTGGGGCCCGTTACTCAGCCTGAGAGCCGTCAGTGCTGGGAGGAGGGCCGCGTTTACTGTAAGTGTCTCTGTGCTTCTGCTCCCACTCATATCTGACCCAGACTTGTTTCTTGAGTTGATTGTGATTCATCCTTGGGCCCAGACACACCTTCCTCACTCCTTTCGCCTCAGGAGCATCAGCAAAAGGAAGAGGGGCCCAGGGATGTCTGTGTGGTCCCCTGGGGAGCCCCTGGAGGCTGGGAGCGGGGTGGAGGTCCTTGGCTCAGCCTCGGCCATTGTGGTGGCTTTGGGCCCCAGGCACTGAACCTGGTGGTGGCCCGTCTGGGGTCATTGTCCCCATTTTCAGGACTAGGATGTGAGGCCCAGAGGCGGGAGAGGGTCTCGCTCACGGCCCCCGGCCTGGTCAGGGGTGGAGCAGGTGCCCATCTGTGGGCCCAAGGGACACAACGTCCCAAAGGGCAGCTCCGGGCATGGCCAGTCCTGCAAGGCCTCTCTCTCCTCCAGTGGGCTGGTGGGCTGGGGGTCGCAAGACCACCCTCCAGACTCTTCGCTGTCTAGGATCAGAAACCACTGGGCATTCTCAGTGGCCTCGCCGTCGGGAAGGGACTTTATATATGCTGCTCAGTCTAATTACTCAGAGTGCCTTGATCTTCGGGGACATTCATTCAAGTATTCATTTATTCATGCATTTGTGCATTCGCTCAGATAATCGTCAAGGAGCAGCTGCCCCGTGCCAGGCACGGCCCCGGGGTCCTCTGCTCCAGGCTCTTCCAGGTAATTTCTCAGCCTCTGCTCGCAGGCCTCTGGTGGTGGGCTCCGCTGGGCGAGCCCAGGCTGACCAGACCGTACCATTTGAAATGGGACAGTACTGTTGTTTCCTGTCCTGTTGAAAACGAGACATCTGGTCAGCCTACTTCAGCCAGTCTTTACGAGGAGCTGAGATCCAGTTCCTCCAAGCTTCCACCCATCGGTCCTGGTTCTGGGAGCTCGGGCTGCAGAGGCAAGTCATCGCCACCCTCCTCGGAAACACCTCCCAGCGACATGAAGGCTGTGACCTTGGGTCCCCAGGTCTCCTGGCCAATCACACCACCCAGGACCTCCAACACGTGGCATGGACTCGAAGCCTCCCCTCACCAGTGCATCCACCACCCGGCTGCTCACCGAGCACCTGCTGCATGCCTGCCAGCGTTCAGGACACTGCAGGGACATCCATGCACAGTCCAGCCGTGTCCGCCTTGTGCCACTGACATTCTGGGTCGACAGACGTGAAGAGGGTTATAACCACCTAGTGTGAGAGGCGGGGGTGACCAGCCCATGTGGGGAAAAGAGGATGGCCTCCGAGGGGCGGTGACATGCCCAGGAATGGAAGGAGGGAGCCAGGAGGAACAGGACAAAGGGCAGTGTGGCTGGGGGGCGGGGCGACGTGGGGTGTGGCAGGGATGCTGGTGGGGAAGTGACGGATAACACAGACCTTCGCGGGCTGCAGGGTTTGGAGGGGGATGACATCACTGGCCATGCTTTCAAGTTCCCTCTGTCTCCTGGGGTGGGGGAGGCCAGGGGGGCAGGCAGGATGGGCCCAGAAGACTGGCCATTACTGTGACCCAGAGGAGGGCAATGGGAGCCAGGACTTTGGAGCTGCGAGCACCGGACCTGCCGATGGCCTGGGGGTGAGGGCGCAGGGCGGAGCGCGGGCCAGAGGACAGGCGGAACCCTGCCCGGCTGTGGGGGCTCTGGGTGAATGGCGGTCAGTTGTCGGGGCAGGGAAACTGGGCAGGGAAAGACGGAGTTTTCGAGAAAAGCACCAGGTCTGTTTTGCCCATGATCGAGTGGCCGGTGGGGGCTGAGTGCTCTCTGCAAAGCTTGGCCACCCCCCGCCCCCCACGTGGGTCTCTGGTACCACAGGCGACCGCAGAATTCCTGGGGGCGTCGGGGCCGGAGCCGAGGAGCGTCAGCACCTCTGCTGCTGGAGCCCCCTCACTTCTGTTCACGTAGCCCAAGACGCCGCGTTTCCGGGGACCGCGGTACCGTGTCGGCTCATTGCATCCCACGTGGAGCCGCGTCGCCGTCTCCCACCCACCCCGCTCACGTGGGAGTTTTCTCTTGTTGCTGCGAGAAATGGGCGCTCCCTGGTGGTGCAGGGGCTAAGGCTTCGGTGCTGTCAGCGCTGCGGCCTGGGTTCGATTCCCAGCCAGGGAGACACCCACATTAAAAAAAAAAAAAGATCACAAATTTGGTGGCTTAGGACAACACAGATTTACTAGTTTATAGCTCTGGGGGTCAGACATGTAAACTAGGTTGGGGGGCCGCGCTCCTTTGGGGAAATACGTTCTGCCCCCATTCCTTGGCCCCGACCCCCTTTGCTTCCATTGTCGTATCTCCTTCTCTGACAATGCCCCTCCCACCTCCCTCTTTTAGGGCCCCCTGTGATGACACTAGGGCCCTTGCAGATAATCCAGGATAATCTCATCATCTCAAAATGCTGAACTGAATCACATCCGTGGAGCCCCGTTGCCTCGTAAGGGATCATAGTCACAAGTGCCAGCCGTTAGGACGTGCACATCTTGGGGGCCCCCTTGTTCTACCCCATGTTTCCTCTGGCTCAGTCTGGCCCACTGCCTTTCATGGGGGACAGAAGCGCATGATGGTCAGGGGTATCAGTTTTTCGGTCACCCTGCCAAGTGTGTACCCTGCTTCTCGGGCAAGTTAAGTCACTTCTCTATGCCTCGGTTTCCCCACCCACAGAATGGGGGTGATAACAGTAGCTTCTTTGCAGGGCTTTGGGAAGGAGTTTATGGGTTAGCATGTGCAAAGTGCTGAGAACAGCCCCAAGCACACAGGGGTGCTGTCTGAACGTGAGCTGTCCCGAAGTGCCTGCTGCGCGCTAGGCATGGTGGGTGCTGGGCGAAGGTGAACCACTCACCGGGCTGCCCTCCACGGTGGCAGCATGGGAAGGCGGACACGGAGGACAGTGTGACCCGTGCTGCGTGCAGAACTGTCCCAGGCCTGTGCGGGCTGTCCTCTCCTCCACCTGGGTCGGTGAGGGAGGAGGCCCCCAGGCTCAGACACTTAGGCGACCCCACAACTACCCTGACAACTGTGATCTGAAGACCTGGCTCACGAAGCCACCCCAGGGCTACAAGAGGGCAGCAGGGGTGACAGTGGGAAGTGGGGAGCAAGCAGTTGTGGGATTCGGTAATGGCGACTGACTCGCCTCCATCCGACCGAGCCCCTCGTATCGGCTGCCCTGCAACCGTGAGCCGCTTCCCACTGCAAAGGCGACATTTCCCAAAGTCACTGCCAGGAGTAGTAGCTCCTCGAGGAAAGGGTTCTCCGGCCACGTAAGTTTGGGAAACGTTTTGTCTCTCTGCCTCCCCACCTTTCCTTGGGGACAGAGGGCAGGCCAGCACAGAGGACGCTGCGAGAGGCCCCGCGATCTAAAACAAAAGCCTCTCAGCCGGGCCCCCGTGAGCCTTCGTTTCTGTTGTGGTTTGGTTTTGTCACCGGCTGGCGTCCCGGAGAACCGGGGTGGCCGGAACGCCGTGTGGCACGTGACGGCGAAGGGCAGGCTGACACGCTGCTCCCCCACGGAGCCGTGGCGAAGCCCCCACGTTAGTTCCTCCCCCGCTTCTCCCACGGCGCTCGCGCGCCGCGTTAGTCATCGTGGGTGTCTCTGATCTCATCTCTGAGGTTCCCCTTCCGGCGTTCATTCTGGGGATCGCCGTGGGGCGCCTCCCATGTGCCTGTCCCGGGAGCTTCCTTCGTGAGAAGGAACTGCCTAGAACTGGCCTTTGGGCCGCCCCAGCGCCAGCCCGGCGCCTGGGTCCTGCTGGGCCTTCCGTGAGGGCGTGCTGGGAGGGGATCGGGGTTCACTCTTTGTCTCCTCATCGGGGCCCTGTTGTAGTTTCCCATTGTGACGGTCATTACTGCAAACTCAGTGGCTTAAAACAACACGAAGCATTCTCTTTCGGTTCATGAGCCCCAAATGGTGGCCCCTGGGCTAGGGTCAAGGCGTGGGCAGAGCTTGCTCCTCTCTGGGGACCCCGGGAAGGATCATCCCCTCGCCCTTCTGGCTGCTCGAGGCCACCTGCCTTGCTCGGCTCGGAGCCCTCTGCCGTCTTCACGCCAGCTGCGTGACATCGCTCAAACCCTCCGCTTCTGTCATTGTCACAGATCTTTCTCGGCTTCTCTGACACTTCTGTTTCCTTCTTGCACGTTTGAGGACTTTTGTGATGACATTGGGACCACCCAGTCATCCAGGATCACCTCCCCATCTCAGGGTCACTGGTTAGCAACACTAATTCCCCTCTGGCATGTTAGATGTCCTAGGGGTTAGGGTGGGGACACCAGGCGAGGGGCTCTTCTGCGGACCACAGACCCCTTCTCCTCCCCTTCCTCCCTCCCTCACGGCAGGTTCTCGGTGATATGGCCACTTTCCTTGTAAACTCCATCTCTGAGAAAGTGCTCACGTGTTCTTGGCGCTTCGTCCACCCTCTGGGGCTGGTTCTGTGTCCCCTGTCACAGGGAGCCATGCATACCATGCCCCCCACCCCCGCAGCTCCCTGGAGGCCAGAGGTGGGAAATGGGGGTAAGCTCGGCCTGGCTCCTGCACATACATGTGACAGCTTTGACGGATGCGGCGGGCGTGCGGGCGGGGACAGACCGTGTGCCTGTGGGTGTGTTTAAGGTCGAGGAGGAGGGTGACTTCGATTTTAGGGGGTCTCTTTGGTCTGGAGCTCGGATGAGCCCTTGAGGTGGAGAGCAACGATCAGAGCACCCCAGGACTAGGAGATGACAAAGCCGAGCCTGGTGATTACTTAAGAGCAGGGCGGTGATTAGGAGAATAATGGCCCGTGACAATAGCCACATCCTAATCCCTGGGACGTGGGATTCTGTCACCTTCCCTGGAAAAGGGGATTGTGAACCTGTGCTAAGGGTGCTTGAGACAGGGCGATCAGCCTGGGTTATCTGGGTGCGTCCACTGTGCTCGCTGGGTCCTTAGAAGTAGAGAACCGCTCCTGGGTGTGTGACACAGACAAAAGCAGAGGGGTGACAGGCGGGCTCCACCCTCCGCTGCGGGCTTTGTGGAGAGAGCAGAAGCCACAGGAGCCAAGCCAGGCCGCAGCCTCGGAAGCTGGGAACGGCCTTCGTTGACAGTCAGCAAAGAGAGGGGCCCTCGATCTCAACCACAGACCAAGTGGATTCTCGCCTGGAGGCTCCCCAAGGACCCAGGCCTGCCCATGCCTTGATTTTTAGCTCAGTGAGTCCTGCCCGGATGGGGTGATCAGGGACAGGGTCCCCGAGGAAGCGGCATGCAAGAGTGTGGTGTGGAGGAAGAGCTGGGGTGTGCTGGATGAGGGGAATGGGGTTCAGGGGGACAGCGTGTGCAAGGCTGCTGGGGGGTGGGAGAAAGTGGGCACAAGCCTGGTGGGGGAGGCTACCGGAGGACGCACAGGCCGGATGAGCCAGGGCCACCAGGCCAGGGTGTCTCGGGCCCCTGCCGTGACCTTTTCCATAGCTGAGTTGACGCCATCTGAGCATCGACTGGCGGGGAGGAGACAGGTCTGCGTTTTGAAAAGGTCCCTCATGCATCTGCACTGTGAGTGGGCTGCGGGGGTCGTGGTGGCTGTGAGGAGACCCTTGGACGACCACTGTCAAGTCCAGATGGTGGGGAGGGGAGGAAGTGCTGGGGGAGGTGTGGGTCGAGCTGAAGGTTAAGCAAACAGGCGACGCAGATCCTGGAGGGTAAGAGCCTGTGCAGACGGCTCAGGCCAACTCCTGGCTCTGACACTGCCTGGCTGTGGGACTTCAGCCAAGTTTTGCAACCTCTGTGCGCCTCAGTTTCCCCGGTAGGTAGTAGGTTTAGGGTGGAGCCTGGGATTCTGCATTTTGAGCAAATTCCCGAAGGGTGACAGTGCTTCTGGCCCAGGCACCCACCTTGAGTTTTAGAGGTGGGGATCCCCCGGGGTAGAGTTGGGGCGCACCTCCTAGCTCCGTCCAGTTCTGGCCCCTTTGGGTATTTTGTATTTGCTCCGACTCGCCGGCCCTCCCCTCGTGACCCAGCTCTAACAGCTCAGCTCCTACAGGTGCGGCCCAGCTCCTGTCCCTCTCGGCAGGTGGGGGCTTTTTGAAAGTGAAATGTACCCGGTTTTGTAGTTGTAGGGAAAACCAAGCCAGCCTGAAAATAGAGAGGCCTAGAAATGGGAGGGTTTCAGGCCACTCTCTCTTTATAGATTGATACCATTAAGGTTGGGGCACAGATCTTTGGTGACACAGCTCATCACCCTGTGGACACCTCGCTCTGCCTCAAACCTGTATGGGGAACCCCACCCAAAAGCCCCCCTTCCAGTGCTCGGGCTTCCCCCTCCCACTCTCCCCTTTCTGACCCCCTTCTCTCCCAGGTCATGGCTCGAGCTCCACACAGCTGTCTCCCCCTTCCCCAGGGGCAGCAGAGCTGGTGTACTGTCCAGGCTCTGGGCCTGTGGCCAGTGGCAATTGGGGGGAAGGCTCAAAATTCAAGTCAGACTTCTTGGGGCTGCCTTCTCTGCCAGGAGGTGGTGGGTGAAGGGCCCGTGGGAGTGGTGGGTAGCGGGGGGCAACAGGGGAGCAGCGGGCAAGATGGGGGAGATGGCAGACGGCGAGCCATGAACAGGGCCGGGCATGAGGGCTATGCCTGGGGCATGAGGCTGAGCTAGCTTTGGGGGACCACAGCACAGGCAGTGCTGCAGGGGCGAAGCTCAGGCCCTCAGATGCCGCCTCTTTCTAGGGAGGGACACCCTGTTCCCCCACTGGAGTGCGTTCTGCAGCCCACTCAACTCTGTGGCACACAGTAGGTGCTTAATGCCCTCTGGTAGTGACATGGACTCAGGTCCTGACCCCGCCACAAGGGGTGACCTTGGGCCGGTCTTTCACCTTCAGTTTCCATGGGAGTCGGGCCTCCCGGGCTGTGGGTTCAGTAGCGGCCATTGTTACCTC
This sequence comes from Lyroderma lyra, assembly GCA_004026885.1. Lineage (NCBI taxonomy): Eukaryota > Metazoa > Chordata > Mammalia > Chiroptera > Megadermatidae > Lyroderma > Lyroderma lyra. The sequence continues at coordinate 10,618 of PVJL010011158.1, forward strand.
TATAACACGTGTGCCTTGCATTGCCACCATTTTCTGGGCGTGTGTAGAACGATGACATCATAGGCAAAAAACCAAAAACCGAAAACCAAAACCAGAAAGCATTTCCCACAGTCTCTGCCAGGAAAGGCCAGCTACAACGGCGTGGGGGCGTCTGGGGTGGATGGACGCTGGTGGGTGGGGCTGAGCTGTGCCCCCATCCGGACCCCACCTGGGAATAGCTGGAGAAACTGGAGTCCAGCATAGGATTAGGGGGCTAGCCACTCACCCCATAGACCCCACATGGAAACAGAGGAGCCCGGTCCTCTACCTTCCCTTCGTGGGGCTCCGATGGCTACAGGTGGGACAGCCTGGCCGAGAACCCACCACCCCTCCGGACAACACGAAGACATCGCCCCCTGGTGGCAAGTTCTGGGCTTACACAGATTTATTTTTGAGCTAAAGTGTTCTGACGAGCTGTTTACCCAGGCTCTGTACAATAGCTTTATTTCTGTCTATCATACACGTATTACTATGACTATTTTCTTTTGCTGAGCCATTTTCAAGTTAGTTGCAGACATTTTTATCCTTCACCCCTGAATACTTCAGCATGCTTCTTCCACAACAAGGGTATCTCTGACATAAACAAGTTACCAAACTCAGGCACTGCACATGGGTAGAACCTAACCAGACGTCAAGTCCACGTTCAGATTTCGTCAGTATCTCAGTATTCTCCTCTGGAGCAATACCTCCCTTCTCACCCTGATTCAGGATCCAATCCAGACATTGCATTCAGCTGTCTTGTCTCTTCAGTCTTCTTTATTCTGGAATATTCTGCAGCTCTTCATCCTTCCTGCATTGGCATTTTGTATAGCGTCCAGGCCGGTTTTGTTGTAGAAAGGCCCCCACTCTGGCTTTATCTGGTGTTTCCTCATGATTTGGTTCAGATTATGGACTTTTGGGAGGTTCATCCGTGTCAGCACATCGGACCTCTCTTATTTTAAAGATGGGCAGGCTGTGGTCCGGGGATGGGGAGAGAACTGGGGACACAGGGAAGCTCAACTCTCCTCTCGATGCCTCCTTGCTGTGTGACCTTGAGGGGGTGATCGCACCTCTCTGAGCTGCAGTTTCATCTGTAACATGGGGTGATGACCTGGCCCCACAAGGCAGGGGGGTGGCATAGAGGAGGAGATGTGTGACTCGGGGAAAGTGATACAATGCCATGGGTTCCCTCTTTTTCTCTGCACCTTCCACCCCTCCGTTGACCCAGGGTGTGCTGGCAGGAGGTGGAGGGTCGGCAGCCAGGCTCCCCTCAGCAGTCGCCCCCCAGGCCCCGGGGAGTCCATAGCTACAAATGAGATGAGCAGGCAGGCCAGGAGGGGAAAACCCAGGCCAATGACCCAGAATTTCCCCCACACTCAGCAGGCCCAGCAGGGCTGAACCCTCACAGCCTCAGCCCGCCCCACCCATCGCTGCGATGCTGCGGGTCAGGGGGAAGCTGGGGGTGTCCTGGCAGGCGTCTGCACCTGGAGGGGCCCCCGGAGGCCCCTGGCGCACTTGAGAACGATGAGCTCCTGCAGGAGGGAGAGTGGCGGGGCTGCGTGGGTGAAGACAGTGTCTGTGTGACTGGTGGGGTGCAGATGTCAGGTTATACTTATTTCAGATGTATAGGGTGACGTTTCAACTGTGCAGGAAAATATCAAAGGCAGAACGGACTCCACACGCCCCGTGTCCACCTTACGGCTATGCAGGCCTCCTTGCTGCTCTCGGGCCAGAACAGAAATTTTTATTAATTTTTACTGTTCCCTGGAGTGGAGCGAAGAGTTGAGAAGCCCCTTAGGCCAGCCAGGCCTCCCCCTGGGGGGTTCATGGCTTCTGCTGTCCTCCCCCAAACCAAGAAAACCCTTCCCATTCGTCCCACAAGCGGCCACCTCCTGTTCCGGCACTGTCTGGGACGCTGCTGCCCCCTCCGCTCCCCTCCCCCTCCCTCCCCCTCCCTCCCCCTCCCTTCCCGGTGCTCCTGGCCTCGGGTCTGCCCAGAAACCTGCTTCCTGCTCCCCTCTCATGCACCAGGAAGGACAAAACTTCCTGGGGCTCTCAGCAGCTGCTTTCTGGCCTTGAACCCCCTCTAACAGAGGGGCTTAACTTTTAAAGAGCCTTGGACACATGCGGGGGAGCTGTTAAAAAGGCATATTCCTATCCCCCCCTCCCCAAAAAAGTGAGTCTTGACCCTGCTTTACCCCATGTACCAAAATGCGCCCTAACAAACAAGTTCAGCTGAAGTTGGTATCGTGGGCCTGCGCCCCAGGCCCGGTAGGAGGCAACTGAATTAGTCTGGGGGAGAGGGGCTGGGGCCGGGGCCGGGGCCAGGCGGAGGCCGGGGCAGGGCCGGGGAGCCGGTCCGGAGAGGCGGGAGAACTTTCTCGTGGGTTGGATGTATGCACGTGGGAGGAGAGAGTCAAGGGGTCTCCCAGGTTTTTGGCCCGAGTTATGGGGGCGCTGGAGCGAGTTTGAGGGAGATGTGAAATCAGGCGTTTCCGTAACGTGAGGCTTGGTCTCAGGCCTGGCCTTGACAGGGAGCGGACACCCACCTCCTGGGACCTGAGGGGCTGGAGGGAGGATGGTGTTGGAGACCCCGCGCGCCTCACCCGTCTGTCCCACCCTCCAGGGTCGAGCCCCCAGGGACGCCTGTGCTGGACACCCTGGCCACTACTATGACAAGGCTGCTGGGAGGTGCTGCTACCACTGCCCCACAGGTGAGTGGGGTGCCGGGGCTGCGGGGGGCGGGGTGGAGACGGGAGTGGGAACGCCGGGACCAGCGTCGTCCTTGTGATGGTGACTACGGGTTCTGGTCATCGTCCCTCCCTGAGTTTTTGTCTTTAATTAGTAGCGGCCCCACTGAGCACGCACGATGTGCCTTCTAGCCTGAGACCTTCACGGGCATCGATTGCGTCGTCTCATCAGAGCCTCCTAACTATCCTTTATTATCCCCATTTTGCAGATGAGGCTATTGGGGTGCTGCAAGCTTAAGTAACTTGCCCAACGTCACAGAGCTGGGAAATGGCAGTGGAGTTCAGGGTTCCGTGACCCCAGGGCCTGGGCTATCGACACCCCCTGACCACCTCTCATTTCTGGGCTGGACTCCCTTGCAGTTCTCGCTTCTCCAGTCCAGGACATGCATTTGTCCCTGCAGTTGCCTGGAGTATAGATCTCTTGGGGACCAGTCTCCCTGGCCAGAGCTCGTTTCCCAAAAGTCTCGCCCATCCCCAACCTAGAGATTGGCTCCCAGCAGGTTATCAAGGAGTCCCTCTGGAACTGGGGTGCGCCTTGTTCTTCCCACTTTGTGGTGATGCTCAGGCCGGAGGAGATGAGCAACAAGAACAGGAGCAGGAGGCACTGCCATCCTCTGTGGCTGTCCTCCGGAGTCCCAAGGCACAGCGCCTGGGCGGGGCCGGGGACCGAGCTGAACTGCGGTCTCTGACCTCCGGGGATGGCGACTCACGGGGCAGGAGAGGTGTTAGTGATGGCCGCGGCGGGTGCGAGGGCTGCCTGGGACCAGCCAGTCAGAGCTGCCTCTGCTCTGAGGACAGAAGGCCGACGGAAGTGGGCGGGGGTCTTCAGGATGGGCAGGGCGCCCATCTGTGGTCCTCTAAGCCTCCTGTCTCGAGGGTGGTGGCAGGCCACTACGCACAAGGCCATTGAGGGCAGTCCTGGTCAGTGTGCTCCTAGAACTGTGGCCTCTTTGCTCCACCGCCAGGGTTGACCCAGCCCATGCGCAGGCCACCAGAGGACCGAGAGGTACATTTTGGGGAAGAATGTGATGTTTTCAGAGCGGTCATTTAGGGAAAGAGGCGGAACTTGGTTGGAGCTTCTCGCCTCTATTTTGGGGCTGAGCGTTGGGTTTGAATCAGATGGGTCCTTGTGCTTATTTTAGTGCTTGGGACTTCAGTGCCACCCACCCGTGTACCTGCCTGTGCCCCCGCCTATCATTCACCCACTCACTAAGTCGTCTGCCCCCCGTCTCCTCAGACCCCCTCCTCCCTGCTCCCTGCGTTTTCCCGTTCTCAGTCACGCTCCCCGCATCCATCTCCCCATCGGGCTCAGCTCGGGCTGCCGTGGCAAAACCCCGCAGACCTTTATGTTCTCACGGTTCTGGAGGCTGCAAGTCCAAGATCAAGGTGCCAGCAGGGCTGGTTTCTGGTGAGAAATCTGCCTTCTCCTGGCAGAGACAGGCGAGAGAGAGAGAGAGAGAGAGATATCTCTTCCTCTTCTTGTAAGGCCACCAGTCCTGTCAGATCAGGGTTCCACTCTTATGACCTCATGGAACCTGCATTACCTGCTGACAGCTCTGTCCCCAAATGCAGTCACACCCCTCTCCTGTCTATCTTCCCCCCGACCCACATCGGTCTACCCACCCCTCCCCCATCCCATCTTCCGCCTGTCCATCCAGCAATAGTTTATTGCTCCTTCTAATAGTGAGGTCCCTTGTCACTTTTCCAGCCTTTCCCTGCTTGGTCTTTCTGCAGGAACTGCTGTTCTTCGTGTCCTCTGACCCTACTGTGTGCTTTCGGGTCTCTGGGCCTTTGTACGTACCTGTTGGCACTGGGACGCCCGCCCCCACGTCTCCACCTGCTGCAGTCCTGGCGCCCCGTCCTCCGTGAAGCCCTCCCACACCAGCCCAGAGTCGTGTGGCAGGTGGCACATTGCATGTCCCCAGGCCAAGCGCAGTCAGGGTTCTGGAGGACTGTGGCCCACGGGGCTCTGTGACTTCCCATAAGACCCCCAATTACAGTTGCAGGGAGGAAGATGGACATGTCCTTCTCACATCCTCCAGCCCCCTGACCCCAGCCTGGGGGGCAGCAAGGGGAGGGGGCCTTAAGAGAAAGGGACACCCTTGTCCCAGGCTTCCTCCACTTACATGCTGTGACTTGGGAAGAGGGGACTCCCCTCTCCCCATGTTTCTTCCCCAAAGCCCAGTGGCGGGGGGTGGCTGAGCACCTCGTACTGCTGGGGTGGGAGGGGCATTTTGGCGGACTTTTATTGACTTTGTGCTTCCGGGCAGGCAAGAGAGGGAAAACAAAAAACCTGCAAAAACCCCTTTCTCGGTCTCTCAGGGAAATTTGTGACATTTTGGCTGCCATCTGTCATCCGTGCTCAGCCGTGTGGCAAGGTTTGCACGGGGGCGGGCTGGTGGAGGAAGGAAACTGGGAGACCTTTGAGACTGAGAAGTTGAGATGTCATCGAATCATCCCTCTCACCCAGGGCCTGTAAGCTCTTTCTAGCATTGTTGACAGCTGATCCCCAGCCTCTGCGCACACACCCCCAGTGACAGCGAGCTCGCTCACTCTTTCATAACAACAACGGCCAAGACTGACAGTGATGCGCGCCCGTGTCAGCCGCAGGGCTGAGCCTTTACCTGTCAGCTCGCTGAACCCCAGAAGGGAAACCCAGAGAGGAAACTTGGACATGGCGGGGTTTGGGGATTTGTCCATGGTCACACACTAGTGGGCCTTGAACACGGCTATCTAACTTAAAACCCCAAGCCCTTCCGTCTTATTTTGTACTGCTTTGCAAGGCCTTGCATTTGGGGAGGCCTCAGAGCATAGCAGACAAGAGTCCATGCGGGGGCTATAACCCCCTTGCTATTCTGCACCCTGCTTCTGGGATACCCTCCCCCCTCCCCAGAGGAAGGGGTCTCCCTGCAGATGTGCAGGGCTGGCCAGGCCTGGGGTTGGGCGAAGAGCACGGCTGGTTTGGTCTGGGTGTGTCCCATCTGGTCCCAGAAGCTGAGAGTTTCTCTAAGGGCAGGGAGCAGGAGGGAGAGGAGGAGGCTTCCCCTGCCGTCCCCGCCTCCCTGCCCTTGGCCAAGCTTGGCTCGCCCTCCCGGTCTGGGGTGGTCCTTCAGGCCACAGGAGGGACACTTGTCAAACATCTTTCAGATGTTCACCTCCGCTCTGGTTGCACAAGGCCGGGACTGCCCTGGACCGCTGCGGAGGGGGGCACAGCCCGCGTGCCGGGAAGCCCTTCTGCAGACATGTCCGCTGCAGCGAGCTGTTGGGATCTGGGGCGGTGCTGCCGGGGGCCGTAGGAAGCACTCCTGGGGGGCCTGACCGCCCTGGAGCATTGGCAGGGGGCTTCCTTGAGGACCTGGCATCTGCCGGAGTCCTGAGGGTGAGCAGGAGTGTGCCAGGCCAAGGTTGGGAGGGGGTGCGCTCTGATTAGAGGGCACAGACCATGCCAAGGCCTGGGTGAGCAAGGATGGGCCCCTCCAGGGCTGGGTGGGGCTCCAGGTGCTGGAAGCACAGGGTGTGAAGGGGAGCAGGGAGGGCAGGACGGAGGGACTGGCGGCCCAGACTCGGTGAGGGCAGTTTCTGGGGCCACCACAGCTGGGCCAATGCCGAGCCAGAGGGGAGAGGTGGCAGCGGGAGCGTTAGGACAAACTCGGGAACGTCTGGAGTCGGCGAGGCGCCCGTCAGAGACGGGGCGTAGGGCATGGCTGGAGGTCGGTCAGGGTGCGGGGACCTTTGGGAGCCAGCTCTACGAGCACCGGCACAACTCGGGAGCCTTTCTCCACCGTTACTGACTCTGATTATGAATGTGGCCCTCAGGGGGACAAGATCTCTGCGGGACGTGGGAAGAGCAGAAAAGAGAAGAAACAACACTCATAATTCTGTCGCTGCCTCTGCTCCAGCCCCGGGGCCGTTCTGCTCTTCGCGGGCCTGTGCCTGCCTCAGGGCCTTTGCACTGGCCCCAGGCCTCCGCACGCAGCCTCCCGCAGGCCTCTGGGACTCCAGGAGGCCACATGCGCTCCAGCTCTCTCTCCACCCACCACAGCCAGGCCCTCTCGTAGGCTCCGGCTTGATTGTCTTCGGCGTCTGTAGCCGAAACCAGCTTGCCGGTTCCTTTCTTGGCTCACCTGCCTGTCTTCCCGGGCTGGAGTGTGCGCTCCGTGGGAGTACTTCCGGCACAAAGGTGGTGCTCAGTAACCGTGAGTCGCGTGTAACAGGATCCCACCACCAAACGGGTCATTCTGAGCCCTTGAGTGTATTTTCTGAAGGGTTTTTCTAAAGTTCTGCCTAGAACAGGCCCTGGTGCTGGTTTGCAGTAGTGTGACTGCAGTCTTCGCAGGGCCGTGTCCCTGTGTGCATGTCTGTCTCTGTATCCAGATTTCCCCCTTTTTGTAAAGACGCCAGCCCTATTGGATCAAGACCTACCCTAATGAGTGTAGCTTGATTTCCTCTGTAAGGACCCTGTCGTGAAATAAAATCACATTCGGAGATACTAGGAGTTAGGACTTCAGCCTGTCTTTTTGGGGGTGATGTAATTCAACCCATAACAACATTTTAGGGTATGTGAGGGGGGCCAGAGGAAAGACCGATGTGCCCAGGTTGGCTGAAGCACAGAGTGTGTGAAGTGAGTGACGTACAGCAACACCAGACCAGGAGTCCGGAGACAGAGTGAGGCCTGGGGATGCCAGGCTGAGGAGTCGGTCGTTAGGGTGTCAGAACACACCTTCATCAAGTATATGCCCTGCGATGGGGGACGTACTGGTGAGCAGAAATGGAAAGATCCATCCTTGCGGAGATGACATTCACGTGGAGACATCTGTCCCACAAATAATCGTGAGACTACAGCAGAGTTGGTTGTAGGCGGGTGGGGTGCAGGTACACGGGCCTCTGACAGCTCCTAACAGGGAGTCCTGACCAAGCCACTGAGGAAGGAATGCCACCACTGTGATGTGAAGGCTGAGTGGGACTTCACCACAGCACAGGGGAGAGGAGAGCTCCTGGAAGAGGGTCAGCTTGCACAAAGGCCTTGGGGCAGAGGGGGGGCATGGCCCCTTTCAGGAACAGAAAGACACCCCAGTGTGGCTAGAGCTTAGACAGCGAGGAGGATACAAGTGGGCAGAACCTCATTAACCACGCTGGAACCTACGCCTCTACCCTGGGAGCCACGAGAAGCCTTTGACAGTTTTAGGCAAGGGGTAATGGGGTCAGACTTACCCCTCTGAAAGGCCACTGGGGAGCTACAGGGTGCCAGCCATCAAGCTAGTATTTTGGGGAGGACACGGCATGTGATTTTAGAGCACGGCTCTTACCTTGGGGCTCACGGACTCCCACGGGTCCCCTAGGTAGATGTCAGAAGGGTTGTGAACCTGAATAAGCTCACTTATTTTTATAGCCTCTAACTGAAAGTCCCTGTATGAATTCCTTCCCTTATGAATGAGGGCAGTGAAGCGCAGTAGTAATAGGAGTGCCCACAGCTTTGCCATCAGCGGGAATCGGGGGGTCTCACGTTACGTCCCAGTTACGTTGGCACTGCAGCTGCCACTGAGAGCGCATGGCAGTTCTGAGAGCTCACGGACGGAGTACGAGAATCCGTACGGATTGCTGTTTCCGCACCTTTCCCCAGTGTCCCGTAGCTGAATTCCAGCGCAGCTGGGCCCTTTGGACTCCTACGTGTTTCGTCGTCCGCCCTTCAAAACGTGCTTCTGAGCAGCGTCCACAGGTTTCCCCCAAACGTTGAGAGTTCCTCCCTGGTCTCGATTCTTTTGGTTGTAGCGAATAGGAGCCTAACGCAGTTAGGCCCAAAGCAGACGAAAGAGAGATAAGTGGCTGAATAACAGAGAAGTGCGTGGCGCCATCCATCAGGTTTGAAGGACCTCATCGGGTGAACATTTCTCTGCATCTGTGACCTCCTCACAGGCACACATGGCAGCAGTCACGACCTGGCGGCTCTGGGTTTAAATTGCCCTTTCAATCTGAAATCCAACATAAAGAGAGGGGCCCTTTCCTGGCAGCTTTTATGAAAAATCTCCGAGATGGGGCTCATTGGCCGACATGGGTCATGTGCCCATGAACCAATCACAGTGATGAGGAAGATGTACCCGGATTGGCCTGCCTGTGCTTGTCCTGGACACAGGGTCCGGGAGGCATCTCTGCAAGAACATCTCAGACAAAGAGTGGGGCGGGGCAGATGAACCCCTTGTGGACATCCAGAACGCCCCCTACCTTTTGCCCCCTGCATTCTGTCTCAGCAGTCACGCATCTCCCATCCCTGCACGTTGGGGGGAAGGGACGGCTGGGTGATTTGTGTGCCTCTCAGGCTGGATTCGGCTCGTGGTCTACGGATGGTGGACTCCTGCCAGGACTGCTAACAGCCAATGCTCAGGCTGTAGGACTTCACACGTGTTTGTCTTCGCAGTCCCTTTAACCATTTCAACAAGCCTGGAGGTACATCCTAGTATTAACTTAATATGGGGCCCAGGAGGTCACTGTAACTTGCCCGAGGCCATGCATGCAGTTGGCATGTGGCAGCTCTTCTTCCAGACCCCTGGCTGCTGCTTTTGCCTGCCAGGTGACCTTGGGCAAGGTCTGCCCTCTTGGGCACCATGCCTCCACCTGTATATAACACAAGAGTTGCACCACCATGTGTGGGAGTTTAGAGGTGTCACTGGGAAGGGCCTCGGAGATGAGGGGTGGAGAGTTGGGGGAGTGAGGTCTCTGCTGAGGCAGCCTGGCCTGGAGCTTCTCTGTTTCTCTCCCCAGGGCTGTCCCCGCAGCAGCCGTGTCCGCAGGGGTCATCTGACTGCAGGAAGCAGTGCGAGCCGGACTATTACCTGGACAGGGACGGCCGCTGCACGGCCTGTGTGAGCTGTGGAGGTAAGGGCCTTGGCCTCCAGAGGGTGCGAAGCATCAGGATTTGGTGACTGTATTCAGAATTGGCTCCTGTGGTGCCTCAGTTTACCCCTCTGGATTTGTGAATCGAGGTCAGCCCTGATCTCTTGCATCTATACTTTTTGGAGAAAGTTAACACATTTCCTTAAGGGAGGGACTCACATTCATGGAGTTTAACTCCCCCCCGCCCCCCCCCCCACCTGCCCCGGCCCCGGGGAAGTTTCTTTTCTTATCTTTGCTTTACTGCGAGGAAGCAGGGCTTAGGGAGTTTAAGGGCCTTTTCGGAGTTACACAACTCTGGTCAGTGGCTCCAGTGGAGTCTGAGCCGGCCGGGGGTCTGACATCAGAGCCGTGTTCTTCCCCTGAGACCGCAGAGCTTCGAGGACTCGAGGGAGCGCTTCTGTTGTTAATCCCAACAATGGTTTGTGTCCCGTCCGGTGTTTGTTTTGCTTTTGTGTGGGTTTTTGCAGGGTCGGGTGGGGAAATTTGTTGAGATTTCCTGGCCTCATGAACATTCATGTTTTTTGGCGTGTTTAGTGTGTTTGGGAAAACAGTGTGTATCTGCGGGTGGCATACAAAATTCTACATGCACCTCGTAGATCGAGCTCGTTGTGTTAAGTAATAGACATTCTTACTTATTTTTGTCACCTTCACAGAAGTTGATTTCTGAGGTAGGTGTGTTCAGCTCTATCTCCCAATATGTCTGCATTCCATCAGATTGTCATTGTGTTGTATCCACATTCGCATTATACATGTGTATCAAAGCTACGGTATTAGGTACCATGTTCATGCAAATTATGTTTCCGTGATGAGCTGGACCTTTTGTCAACATGAGATATACCTCATTGTTCCTTATAACGTGCTCGCCTTGATTTCATTTTTGTTTGATAGCAGTATTGCCACTCTTTATTTATGTTAGCATTTCGCTGGTATAGCTTTAAATTTTTAAAATCAATGACTGCATTTTATTAAGAGAAAGCTACATGTGTTGACTATCAAAAAATGCAAACAATACAGAGGTGTAAGGAAGAAAGCCCACTCTGCCTCTCCCCCACCTGATTCCTCTCTGTACCTCTGTCTGGGCAGGTTAGTAGCCAAACTATACACACAAAGAAAAAAGGAATTTTTAAGAGGCTGGGGTCATCCTATTTATGGCCTTAACATGATTGCATTTAATGTTATTCAGATGTATCAGGAAGAAGCAGCTGAAGTGAAGAAGCTAAACTATCACAAGAGACATTAGTTCCTAAAATAAATCCTCAAAAATTAAGGAGAGAGATTATGATAATCAGTAAGCCATTAGGAGTCATGTAAGGAACCACTGTCTCTCGTGCTAATGTCATCATCTGCTTGTTTCTGTTTTGGGACAGTACAGAGTAGATGGGCTCCCTGTAATGAAAAATAAAATAACGGGCCTGTAGGCCGCCCCACTCTGTTCCTTTCATTGCTTGCATGTTTTTACTTTGTCATAGTCAATGCCGTTTATATTCTTTTCTGTGACCCTATGTGTTAACTTTATGTTGCCCTTTCAATGTAGTCGTTGTGTCCTGGGAGTAAATGGATCACAGAGTCTCCCTTTCTGACATTTTCAGTTAGAGTTATGGCCTGATTTCACGGTCGTGTGGATTTTTCAGGAAGGACTCCCCTTTGCATATTCCTTGTCTTCTTTCATGTTGGAGAATGTTTTGTTGCCTTTATACTTGAATGACACCTTGGGCAGGTATAGTATCACCCCCGGGACGTATTTTCTCTAGAACTTTGTAGGCATTGGTGTGTCGTCTTCTTGTCATCAATATTGCTGTGGCGGGGTCTGCAGTCAGCCTTTTTTTTCCTCCTTTTTGTAGTTGATTGCAAGAATAACTCTTTCTTTATCCTTAAAGATCAAATATGTAAGCAGAATATGTCCCCTCCCCTCCACGCTGCCCCCACGCCCCCACCTTACGTCAGTGTACATGTTAGAGCTGAGGACCCAGCACGTACACTATTAACTAAAGTTCCGCGTTTTCTTTAAGGATCCCTCTCTGTCTTGTGCAGCCCTGTGGTTTGTAACAAATGTATACTGTCACGTGTCTGTCATTTCATCCCTCCCCTCCCTTTACCCCTGGCTAACACCGATCTGTTTACTGTCTCCTTAGTGTGGCCTCTTCCAGAACGTCATGTAGTTGGAGTCACACAGTATGTAACAGCCTTTTCAGACTGGCTTCTTTCACTTAGAAATGTGCATTTACATTCCTCCTTTTGTCCATTAAAATGGTGATAATTTATTTTTAATACCATTCCAGTGTCTCCAGGGATATGGGCTGGGGGATGGAGGCTGCCTCCTGGACCCCACCTGCCGTCTCTCATCTCCAGAAAGAAGGGCCGAGCGTGCCAGCTGCCCTGCCCTGCAGAGAGCCACAGCAGCACCCTCTTTCATGTGCTGGACTGTCCTTGGGTGGGGGCGAGTGTCCCCTGGATCCCTTTCCTCGCCCTCCCTCTGTCCTCTGTGACCCTTCTCTGTGTCCCTTAGATGACCTCGTGGAGAAGAAGCCGTGTTCACGGAACTCCCCCCGCGTCTGCGAGTGCCGGCCTGGCATGTTCTGTGCCACATCGGCCACCAACACGTGTGCCCGCTGCTTCCCCCACTCCTCCTGCCCCGCAGGGATGGTCGTCAAGTTCCCAGGTGAGTACCGCGCCCCCCCCCCCCGCCGCCCCGCCACTGAGATCTGTGCTGATGCTGCCCCTCGCCCCCCGACCTGCACAGGACTGCCCACCTCTCCCTTCCGCCCGCCTGGGGACAGATCATGGCTCCTCTCAGGATATGAGACCCCGTGGCCCCATCCTCTCCCCTGGGTCCCAGGCTCAGGGACCCTCGTGGCCCCCGGCACAGGCCTGGCAGGAAGAGGTCTTGGGTTAGTTTCAGGCTCGGGGCAAAACTCCCTGGTGCCCGATAAATAAGAAAGAACCCTCCGTGCGTGTCCTGGGGGATGAGGGCTGTTTTCCCTCTTCATAGGCGAGGCCTCGGGAGTTAGCTGGAGGAGCCAACAGGTTGGGCACCAGGTCGAGACTGAGAAACGGGTTTCTTTGCCACTTTGTGTGACCTTGGGCCGGTTCCTTCTCTTCTCTGGCCTTCTAATTTTCTCATAGTGCAAGGAGGGTCAGTGGCCAGAGAGGCGGTAAGGGCCACACAGCCTGTGTGGGTGGCATTGAGAGCACCTTTCAAAAGGGGGGCATGGGGAGTGGGTAGGCTCTGGACCACAGCCCGGAAGAGGTGCCACAGCCATACAGGGGACATGGGATCTGGGGGAGCCATATTCACTGGGGAGAAAACCCCCGAGCCCATGAGCTCTCCTCCGGACCTGGTTCTTCTCCGAAGCCCCACCCCCTTCCTTCCTCCCCTCACTCCCCGGCCTCCACAGCCAGCCCAACCCCCAGTCCCATAGGCTTTGCCTCCCAGTTCTCTCCGGTTCCCCACCCCCAAGGCCTCCCCCATGGCTGACAGCCAGCGCCTCCCTTGCAAAACCAAATCAGATCGTGTCTGTTTCGCACACACACGCCTGCCCCAAACGTGTAGTATGTTTTCCCATTGCTCTGATGATAAGGACACAATGCTTTGGTAAAAGGGAACAGATTTTTTTAGGGGACATATTGTTTTTTTTTTTAAGTCTGCCCTTTAGCGTTTCCGGGTTGTTGGCTTTTTTGGGCTCCAAGTCTGGGGTCTCTGAAGCAGAGGGGAAACGCAGGGGACTTACCTCCATGTTGCTCCTCCTCGGGTCCCAAGGCCCCCTGGCCGGTCTGCTTTCTTCTGTCCACTGTTCAGTCTCGGTTTTACACATGAGGTCCGGGGGTGCCTAGGGGGAGGGAGAGGGTCAGGTGCATCCTCCAGGACGGGACTGAGCCTGACCCTGCCAGCGCAGTCTGACCCTCCCTCCCCCAGCTTAGTGGGCAGCACCAGCCTGTCACTCTCTGGGCGCCCCCGGTCTGTCTTCTTTTAGTTCCATGGACGGGCAGTGCTTTTGCCTTCCACCAGGCCTTTGCACAGGCTGTTCCCTCCATCTGGGACGCCCTTCCGTTCCCATTCACTTAGTTAACTCCTCCTCGGCCTTGAGCTGGGTCACGCACACACACTCTGCTGAGGGACATGCAGCAGCCCGCCACCTGCAAGCAGGCACAGGGTGGTGGCATGGAACTCTCTCTGGACTGGACATCAGATACCTGGGATTTCATATGGCTTCACATCTATGGGGGGGGACACTCCCACCCCTCTCTGGGCGTCAGTCTCCCCATCTGTCAGATGCGGGGGTGTGACCAGAAGGCCTTGGGGACCCCTTTCCACCCCAGAAACGCTTGCATCTCTGTGAAAAGTAGCCTTGAGCTCAGCTGTTCCAGCCAGGGCGGGTGGTTCAGGCGGGTGAGGCTCTCTCAGTGGTGTTCCTGTGACTGCCACACGGCGGCGCCAGAGACCGCCCTTTGCTGCCCCTAGACCCGCGCTGCCCAAGGCGGTCCCTCTGTGACCAGTGGGCACCTAAAACGTGTCCAGGGGGGCCCTGGTGGTGCAGTGGCCAGGCTTCCCCGCTGCCAACGACGCAGCCTGGGTTCGACTCCCAGCCAGGGAACCACCAAAAATAAACAAACAAACAAAAAGTGTCCAGTCTCTGTGAGATAACCTGTCAGTATAGAATATGCTCCGTATTTTGAATACTCAGTATACAATAAAACGTAAAACATCTCATTGATAATGTTTTAGATCTATCAGGTTAAATAATTATTTAAATTAGTTTCTTTTTACTTTTTTTTTTTAAATGTGACTACTAGAAAATTTAAAATGACCAGTATGATCACATCATATTTCTATACGGTGCCACTTTGGCTGCCGGATCCTGGGAACTTCTAGATCCCCGCTGCGGACTGTCCCACGGGGCAACGCTCCAGGCCTCCAGTCTTCCCGACTGTGACATGGAGAGTTTCTGTCCAGTTTTCCCGACTGTGACATGGAGAGTTTCTGCCTCGGAGTCAGCTCCCGGCTAAGCCCCATGCTAAGAGCCTGCCCAGGTTCTCTCTCCCAAATTCTCAAAGCTCCACGCCGCGGGCTGTATGAGCCCCACTTTACAAATGAGGAAACTGGGGGCCAGAGATGGCCGGCACATGGCTCAGGGCCACAGAGCAAAGAATACGTGAGCCAGGGTTTGAATGTCACCCCCAGACCTTGTCACCCCCACACTGCAGACACACAAGGCGGTAAGTGAGCATTGCTCATACCTAGCTCCATGGACACCGTCAGATCATGTCATAGGGGCCAGTTCCTGAGCAAAGGGGCCAGGGCCCAGATAAGGGAAAGGACATACTGTTTGGTGGCATTTACTGCATGTCACACAGTGGGATAGGCACAGGAGGTTCACACCTTTTTGTCCTGACTCCACCTTGTGAGGTATATATTGTCACAGTCACTTGACTTCCCTGGCACAGCTGGGACGTGATGGAGGTGGCTGGCTAACTCAGGTCCACCTGGTGACAAGTGCTGTGCATTTTCCCCTCCCCTCTGCTTCCACCCCATCGTCTTCAGGACCCTCTGGGTTGCAAGTAACAATCTCAAAAAAATGTTTTTTGGCTCACGTGACCGAAGAGTCCGGGACAGCTCTGTGTAGCCTCAGGAGTGGCCGGACCCAGGACCTCTGTCATCTCTGCTGCCCTGTGACTAGGTGTCTGCGAGCTGTCTACCAGCAGCCCCAGGCTCGCTTCCTGGCCAGCCCCGGCGGCTGGGCGGTTGGTGACTTTCCCCGGGTGGACAGGCGTTCTCAATGTTAATGCCGTCGATGGATCGGTCTGTCCCTCGTGACCAGCGCTTTTCATGTTCTGCCCGACATGTCTCCCTGTGCTGAAGTCCCAGAGACCCCCTGTGTTTATTTTCTAGGGTCCTTACTGTTCTGCCTATCACATTTAGGACTGCCGTCCACCTTGGCCTTGGGGTATGGTGTGAGGAGTGGTCACCTTAAAAGTATCCCTGTGGATATGCAGTCGAACCAACACCATCTACCGGATAAATTGTCCTTTCCCCTCAGTTCTGCATGCCAGCTTCTCCTTCCTACATTTTCTTTCTTCTTTTCTCTCTTTTTTTAAAGAGGTGAAACCAAGAAGCAGTTTATTAAAAGGGAAATAAGGTGAAACAAAGAGATAGTTTATTAAAGGGCAAAGTACACTCCAAAGAGGTAGGAGCAGGCTCGAGCAGGCAAATGGCTCAGGAGCCTCCTTCCTATTTTTTCAACAACCAAAACATAACCTTGACATTGCGTGTCACAGACATGGCTTGGGTCACAGGCCCATCCCTGAGGCAGTTCATCGTGGTCAGATTGACGGTCCAGCCTGGTCCCATGGTCAGCCCTGGAAGGGAAGTGGGGAATCCGTCAGTCCCAGCTCCCAAACACAGACACAGAGGTTGGGGAGACTGAGTCTCCGGGGAAAATCGGGCTGCTTCACCCCAAGGGGGAGTGGATGCGAGGCAGGTACACACAGCAGGTGGCCACCGTGTTTTCCAAGCGGCCGTCCCAGACTGGGGTTTGTGGTGGTTAAAGTCTGTCCCTGGAGTCTTTGGACTCCTCAGTACCGAGTCTGAAGGCACTGTGTACCCCCTGCAGGTACAGCGGAGAGGGACACTGTCTGTGAGCTGTCGTCCCCGGGGGCCAGCCCTGACTGCAGCACCAGCCCCGAGGACTGCCAGTTGCCAGCCAGGTGAGCCCGGCCTTCCCCATCCGCTAACCTCTGCATGAGGCTGAGTCCCCCCACAGCATGCGCAGGGCCCAGCTGGGCTGAGGGTGCAGGTGGGGTTCAGCCAGGGTGTCAGGGCTCCCGAGTGCCTCTCTGCCATGCCCACGAGTCATTCGAGGCCCTACTGTGTGCCCAGCCTGCTTTGGGCACACGGGAGACCCAGTGGCCTGGAAAATGCAGCCGTGGCTCCCAGGGGCTGCCAGAGACTGTGGGCAGAGAGTAAAGGGACCCCTTCTCTGAGGAAGCGGCCACCCTCGCTTGTCTCCCGGGAAGAATCGTCAGCTCCATCTCGGGCTTCCTTCCCAGGGACACCACCGTCCAGGACAAACCCATCCTGACCTCAGCGAGCTCCGACGCCAGGATTCCGTTTCTTGGAGGGGGCACTCCCTTCACCCCGCAAGATGATTCCAAAGCAGCGAGGGTTCCCAACGCCCCCACCTCCCCGGGGAAGCCCAGTCCGGATCCAGGTAATTTCTCCAGGGAAGCTGAGGGCTGTTGCCCAGAGCAACGGCGTCTGATTGGTGGGCGACCTGAGCGGGTGGGCTGAGCTGTGGTCTTGTCCAGTGGTGGGGGGTGGGAGGTGGGGGAAGAGGGTCTCCAGGTCTCCTGGGGCCGAGGGCATCGAGGGCCAGAGCGGGTGGTGGTAGCACTCACTCATTTAACGCCAGTTGGGAGCGCGCCCTGTTTGCTAGACGCTGAGCTGGGTGCCGGCACTTGCCGTGGCGCAGGTGAGCCTCTGCAGGCGTCGATTTGACGTCCCCCTGGTTCCCACGGCGACAGACGGAGGCCTCCAGTTGGCCCCTGTGTGTCACGGCACAGTCCCACAGCTTTTGGATATGTGGGTTGTGTCTGCCTTTTGGCTACACCGAGTAATGGAAACAAGTCTCCGTGTGAGTGCAGCTTCTCTTCTCTTCGCTGGGTTTTTTCATTGATTCGTAGGACTTATAATTCTGGGTTTTGAGTCATGTGTCCTGTAGTTCGTGTTGGGGTGTCTCCTACCCCCCGGGCCTGGGTCCTTGTTCTCTCTGTGGTGCCTTCCCTGAAGGGAGCTGCTTAATTTTAATGCGCTCGGGCGGGCCCGCCTTTGCCCCGTGACCCGCGCTCTTCGTGCTCTGCTCCGCCTTCCTGCGCTGGAGCCACGGGGACCCCCTACATTTACTTTCTGGGGTCATCATGGGTTTGCCTTGCGTGTTTAGGACTGCCAAAGTCCACCTTGCCTTTGGGGTATGGTCACCTTGGAAGTATCCCCGTGGACATGCAGTCGAACCAACAGCATTTATCCAGTCCGTGGTCCTTCCCAGCCTCGTTGTAACCCCGAGACGTGTGCGCAGGAGTCGGGCCTCTGCTCGCTCCACGGGTCCCTCCGGCTATTCCGGGTGCGCGCCCCGCTGTCTAAGTTCTGTCGTTTCCAAGGTGCCTTCACGGAGGCTCGAGCAACTTCTCCAACCTGAGCGTGGCCCGTGGTGGTGACTTGGGGTCAGCCTTTCGGGTTCCACGGCGCGTCCTGCTGGGTTTTGGTTGCGCTGGGTCGGCCTGGAGAGAGCCGTGTGACGGCGCTGGGTGGCCGCGCAGCCGGGGTCTACTCAGACCTTCTCGAATCCTCGCCGCAACGCCTTGTGACCCCCGTGTGGAGAGACCCGCTTCTCCCCGTCAGGTTTGGAGGTTCGCGGCACTCGGCTGCTGCTGCAAGCGCTGCCTTGTGCCACATGCCACGTTCTGACTCTGCTGGGAGACTGAGCCACGAGACGCGGCCAGTGTTGGGTCGGCTGACCTGTCGGACAGCCGTTTCGCGTGGCTCAAACCGGTACCCAGACACGCAGCCGATTTTCCCGGAGTAACGTCGCCTGCAACCCCCGTTCCATCCTCCAACAACGTGCCCGCGGTTCTCTGCGCCCGTCTGTGCGCTCAGTGACGTCACTCGCCCACGTGACGTCACCACTGGCACCGCTCCTTCGCGCCTCCCGCGTGGCCGAGGGTCCCCGTGTCATGCAGAATAGCGGTTGTGACAGGGGGCACCTCGCCTCGCTGCTGACCTCGGAGGGAAAGCGGCCACCACAGTTCCAGGAGGGCGCCGAGCGGGGGGCGCGGGGATGGGGTGCCGGCACAGAGGACTGGGGGTCGTTGTTGGGGGTGGGCTCCGGAAGCCGGGTGGGCGCTCAGGGGCTCTTCTGTGTGGCCTTGGACCCGCTCCTTCCCTCTCTGAGCCTCACAGCTCCCTGTGAAGGACAGGCAGGACTGTGTGCAGTGTGGGAGCTGGCTGTGGAGCTGGGGGCTTCGGCGGCTGGGAGGAAGGCGAGGCGTCTGCCGAGGCGGCCTGGCCTGGAGCTTCTCTGCTTCTCTCCCCAGGGCTGTCCCCGCAGCAGCCGTGTCCGCAGGGGTCACCTGACTGCAGGAGGCAGTGCGAGCCGGACTACTACCGGGACAGGGACGGCCGCTGCACGGCCTGTGTGAGCTGTGGAGGTAAGGGCCTTGGCCTTCCTCCCGGGGCTGCTTCCAGGGCTCAGGGGCTGCGGGGTCTCTCGGGAGGGGCTGCAGACCTGGGGTCCCCCCTCTGGTGTTTTGAGCCATCAGCTTCTGGTGACTCCCACTCACCGTTGCGGGGAGCCCCTGTTCGCTCGCTCTTTCCGACGGGGAAGCACCTGTTCTTCACCCCCCTATTCCAAACCCATCTCATGATCTCTGTCGTATGACGCACGGACTGCGATTGTCCCTGTTTTACGAACAGGAAACGGGGGCTTTGGGAAGTCCAAGGCCACCCGCCCGTGAGACTGGCAGGGCTGGAGTCTGAAGGTACGGCCTGCCACCAGGCTGGGGACTCTGGTCCCCACTGTGCTGCCTCTCAGGTCACAGTCTGGACAAGCACGTACCGAGTGACTGCTACGATGTCCTGCCGGTGTCCTCCCTGCAGCCAGCTCGCTCAGCCTCATAGCACCCGCAGCTGTCCTGTGACTCCCATCAGGGCCACCCTGGACAGAGGAGGTGGCCTAGGGCCTGGGCCACCGTGGCTGTTAGCGGCCCAACCCACTCACCGAGGCCTCCGCAGAAGGCGTGATTCTGTCTCGCTGTCCGGAGCTTTCCACGCGGGAGGGCAGAGAAAGTCCTTTCTGGACGTTTGTTGTCCCCGGGGGCCACTGCTCCAGTTCCTGAGGCCGCGTAGCAAATTTCCTCAGAACCGAGTGGCCAAAACCAAACCACGCACGAGCTCGTGGTTTCTGTGGCTCAGGCTTGAGACAGGGCACTGCGGGGACAGCTGGTCTCTGCTCTGCGCTGTCTGGGATCTCAGATGGAAAACGTGGAGGCTGGAATCCCCTGAGGTGTCTGGGGGCCGCTGCCCGCTGCCCGTTGGGGCCTCAGCTCTCTCCACACTGGCCTCTGCCCGGCTTCCTCAGCTTCCTCAGGCCTGGTGGCTGGATGCCACGGGTGGGCATGGGGGTGGCGAAGCCACATTCCTTGTTATGACCTACCCTCAGAAGTCACGTGGTGTAATGTCCCTCACTTCCTGCCTGTTGAGTCAAGGGAAGGGAGACCTCCAGCTTCTGGTGGGTAAGTGGCAGAGCTCTGGAGGAATAGATGGGACCAGAAGTATTGCTGTGGCCATTGTGGGAAAAAATAGGATCTGTCACAGCCACTGTGCCAGATGGAGAAGTGAGACGGCGCTGGGCCCGGGAATTCCTTCAGCCCTCCTGGTGGACGCCCTGCGAGGCAGTAGAGTGGACGGAGCTCAGGGGCTTAGGAGCACAGGCTCTGGAGCCCAAGTTCATGGGTTCAAGTCTTGGCTCAACCACTTGGTAGCTTAGAGACTCCAGTAAGTTTCTCAACCGCTCCGTGCCTTGGTTTCCCCATTTGGAAAATGGATGTAATAATAGTACTATGTCAGGGAGTTGTTAGGGGAGTTAAAGAGCTTTAATCTGGGTGAATGCTTGAGAACACTGCCACACACACTCGATTCGATTAATAGCTATGCTAATGAGAGCAGTGGTCATGGTCTTAGGTCACGTCACCGATTGCTGAGCCCATGCTTGCCCCTCTGCCCAAATTCCCCAAATCCTCTCCAGTTCCCACCCAGGAAGAGACGGGCCCTTATCTTTGTCACGTGAGGTCTCTACATGTCCCACCCAGGAGAGGTGTTCTTACTGAGCAAGTCACATTTATCTTCTCTACTGAAGCAATAATTCTATTTTTTTACCCATTAATAGAGCATGCACAATATCCCAAACATATGTACGTACATTATTATACCCTCTCTTTGACAGAACCTGTCACGTTTTATTTTTTGATTTTGAAAGAACACTTTTTATCAGTTTCAAACCTATTCAGAAGCAGAGGGAATCAGGAATGGTTATGTGTTCTCTCACCCACTTGTGGGGAGTCATCACGTCAAGCGAGCCCCATCTTGGTTCGTTTCTGGCCACGCCCACTCCCCCCTGCCCTGCGGGCTATGGTGACAGCGGTGTTGGGGTGCTGGCTGTCCAATCAAATGCACCTCTTTGAAGTGTGATACACGTACGCCGCTGTGAAACCATGACCACAATCAAGATAAAGAACTCCCCGTCACCTCCAAGAGTCCCTCCCACCGCCCCCCAGCCCTCCTGCCATTCCCAGCCTGTCATTCTGCTTTCTGTCACCAGACCGGTGTGCGTCGTCCAGCATGTTTAAGGAATGGAATCGTGGCGTCTGCTCTTTCCTTACCTGCCTCCTTCCACTCAGAGTAACTGGTCTGCTCGATGGAACGTGTGTGCCCTGGCTCCTGGGCAAATGCACCCCCGCCCCCCTGCAGGCTCTCGGCACCCCCTTCCCTTGCCATCCCTGATCCTTCCTCATGACTCTTCTCTGTGTCCCTTAGGTGACCTCGTGGAGAAGACACCTTGCACGTGGAACTCCTCCCGCGTCTGCGAGTGCCAGGCTGGCATGTTCTGTGCCACATCGGCCACCAACTCCTGTGCCCGCTGTGTCAGCCGTCCCGCCTTCCCAGCAGGGATGGCCACTGGGCTCCAGGGTAAGCAGTCCGCACCCCCAAGCAAGGGGCCGACGTCCGTGCCCCTAAATCTATAGCTCTCCCCACCCTCGCCAGACAAATGACCTTCAACCCCAGCTGTTAACGAGGTCAGGTTTTGGCTTTGTTTTTTCTTGGAATAGTTAGATCCAGTGAGTGGAACGAAATCCAAATCTGTCATTTTGGTAAGATGATTTTAGACAAAACAATTTTTTATCATTGATGATTCTTTGTGTTGTTGTTGTTGTTTTTAAATTCTCCTTCCTAAAATTGTTGGGCTTGTAAAATCTCGAGTTGTTTTCAAGGCTTTTTTATTGACTCAAAATAGATAAATATAAGTTTATGAAAAGGCTTCCAATGCAAGACGGTGGACATTTGCTGGAAGGGCACAGGAGAACATAAACCCTGCCTGCGGAAAGGAAGAAAGGCTGCAGCAGCAGCTGAGAGGTTTCAACACACTTCCGGAAGGTAGAAAGCAGATGGAAGGGTGGTGACAACTGGGACCCGGTGGAGGGAAGCTCAGCCCAGAATTGGCTCCCTGGGGGCTGCAGGAAAGGTGAGGGGTAACCTGCTCAGAAGACGCCCAGAGAGCCTCTGGGCTGGGAGGAGGCAAGTAAAAGCAAGCGGGGAGTAAACTGGGGAACTGCAAAGTGCAACTTCATCTTGAAGCTAACATTTAAAAATGGGTGACAGGGGCATACCATGGGCACTGGCCAGTCCGCACAGATGGTGCCTGGGTTCTTGTCCCCTGGTGCCAATAATCAGCGTTTTGGCTAAAGATGCAGAAGGGATACCTACAGAAGTCGAGGGCTATCAGCGTGGTCCTGCGACTCTAGGATAAAGCCCTCTCGCCATGTCGTAGGCTCTCTGCTCAGTCACTACCCACCCGGAGGCCCAGAGTCCCCAGGTCGCCCTCCTACTCAGAGAAGACACCCACTGTGAAAAGCACACACCAACACCACAGCAGAAGAAACCCCGCCAGCGACTGGAATATTCAGTGAGAAAATCATAACATGAACGAGCAGTGAAGATCTTCAGGCTTCGAGGGCAACCAGAGAATAACAAGAGAGCAGGGCAACTTACTACAGAAGAAGCAGTGGTCAGTGTGGGAATGGAAGTTGGGTTTGCGCTGCTTGTTTCTCATTCATACTTCTGGGCCGACATGGGCTGGCTACGCACCTGGGCCACGGTCTGTCTCTTCATGGCAGTGGTGGGAGCGCAGAAAGTGGGTGGATGAGGGGACGAACAGATGTCTCTTAAGGACCAGGTTGGGAATAGGCCCCTGTCACTCCCATCCCATTCTACTGACCAGACAAGCACACGGCCAAGTTCGGGCATCGATGGGTCCTAGACACAGACAGACACTTGTCTCAACCTGGAGGATCTGTAGTCACCTGGCGAAGGGTATCGATGCGGGGCAGGGTGAGGAGTTGGACCCCTACTGTAATCTGTCACACTGATCCCATCCCATTGCTAATTAATGTCATCTCTCCGGGAGAAAGACCTGGTTTTTCAAAACAGCTTTATATGAAATATAATTTCTATGCCATAAAATCTGTTTGCTTTAAGTGAACAATTTCATGATTTTAAAGAAATTTACAAAGTTGTGAAACTATCACCACTGTAAAAAATAATACAACCAGAGCTACTTTAAAAATGGGGAATCTTAGAAACAATAAACAAATACAGTAAAGTTGCAAGATACAAAAATCAATGTACAAAAATCGGTTGTGTTTCTATATATGAACAATCAAATATCAGGAAAAGAAATGAAGAAAACAATCCCATTTGCAATTGCAACAAAAAGGATAATATACCTAGGAATAGACTTAACAAGGACGTGAAGGACCTGTATACTAAAAGCTACAAGACATAGGAAGAAATGAAAGAAGACACAGAGAAATGGAAAGATATTTCATATTCATGGATTGGAAGAATCAACATAGTTAAAATAGCCATATTACCTAAAGCAATATGCAAATTTAATGCAATCGCCATCAAAATCCCAATGGCATTTTTCAAAGAAATAGAACCACAAAGGAGCCTGAATAGCCAAAGCAATCTTGAGAAAAAAGAACAAAGCTGGAAGTATCACACCCCCTGACTTCAACTTGTACTGCGAAGTGACAGTCATCAAAACTGCCATGGTATTGGCAGAAAACTATACTCGCAGACCAATGGAACAGAATTGAGAGCCCAGAAATAAACCCACATGTATATGGGCAACTAATTTTTGATGAAGGAGCCAAAAGCACACAACGGAGAAAGGAAATGCTCTTCAATAAATGGTGCTGGGAGACCTGGACAGCCACGTGCAAGAGGAGACGAGACGGCTACCTGACCCCTCACGCAAACCTTAGTTCAAAATGGATTGAAGACTTGACAGTAAGACCCGAAACAATAAAATGCGTAGAAGAAAACGTGGGGACTAAACTTCTGGATCTTGACCCTAGGGAGATCTTGGTGCATTTGACCCCAAAGGCAAGGGAAGTAAAAGCAAAAATAAATTTAAAACTAAATAGATAAAAGCAGAAGAAACCAACGACAAACGAAAAGGCAGCCAACGACGTTGTTTTATCTGCACTTACGGAAATGCCTTCGTTCTGTTGATGTAATTAATACTCTATTGACCTAATATTCCTTCTATTGATACAGTCGTTCCCCTTCCCTTCATCATAAACACCCCTTGCCTTTGCCTCCTAATTGGAACACCATTTGGGTTTCTGCCTGAATTAATAGCCCAAATTGCTAGTCTTTTGCATCTCAAATAAACGCTCGGGGGCTCTCACTTTGGCCTTTTATTTTTAGGGTAACGCCACAATTTAAGAAACCTGTGCCCATCGGTCATCAACCCCCTGCCCACCCCCAGCCCAGACAACCACTAGTCTACTTTCTGTTCCTCTGGATTAGCATTTGAGGGACCCTTTCAGAGTGTTTTCTTCTGTGTTGGGCTTCTTTCGCTGAGCCTATCGCTTTTGAGGTTCCTCCATGCTGTAGCGTGTACTAGTACGAAGGCTCCCCACTGTGCAGGCAGGTTGCATTGAGCTTATCTGTTTACCCGCCGAGGGACATTTAGGCTGTTTCGGCCTATTCCGCTGCTATGAAGAATGTGCTGTGAACAAGTGTGGACGAGAGGCCGGTTTTAATGCGGCCACACCCCAGCCTCTCCAGTGCTCGCTCCGCTCGCCCCACCTCTGGGCCTCTCCACCTTCTATTTCTTCTGCTTAGATGCCCCTGCCCTCACTCACATCCCAGCAACCCTCTCCTCAGAGAGGCCTCCCCGTGCAGGCAAGGTCGAGTCCCCTGTTTTGGGCCCTAGTGTGAGCTGTGAGTCATGTCTGTGAACCGCATCAGCCCGTGAGCCCCCGAGGGTGAGGGTCTTGTGTATTTTACTCGGTCGCTATTACCAGCCCCCAGCACAGGCCTC
The DNA here is from genome assembly GCA_004026885.1 of Lyroderma lyra. Classification (NCBI taxonomy): domain Eukaryota; kingdom Metazoa; phylum Chordata; class Mammalia; order Chiroptera; family Megadermatidae; genus Lyroderma; species Lyroderma lyra. The sequence goes on from PVJL010011158.1 coordinate 35,432, forward strand.
GGTGCATAGCAGGTGCTTAAGGAGGAGTTGTTATGTGGAGGGAGGGATGGAGGAGGCAGGTCCGGACACAAACCTGGGTCTGCCCAGCTGTGGTGTCCTTCTGGCCCTGCCATGCTGCCTCCCCGGAAGTCACCAGTCTCTGCTGGGAAAGGCTCCTTGGCAATGATCCTGAAAACTGCTTTCTGCAGGTACCGCTGAGAAGGATAGCACCTATGAGCCACCTCCCCCGGGGACACACCTTCACTACAATGCCAATGCCAAGGACAGGAAGGCGCCCTCCAGGTGACCCCCTGGCCCCTTGTGGGGGCAGCTAGGCTGGGAGCGGAGCTGGGGCTCAGGCTGGCTCTCTGTGCCAAGGCTGCACGTCATTTTGGAGAATGCGTGTCCAGCTCTGTGCCGGTGCCCCTGAAAGTCGGAGGCCTAGAAATGCAGCCCTGCCCTCCGCGTGCCTGGCAGGCTGCGGGCGGACGATCTGGGGACTCGGCCCTGTCTCTACAATCTCTAGACCAGTGGTTCTCAACCTTCCTAATGCCGTGACCCTGTAATACAGTCCTCATGTGGTGGTGACCCCCAACCATAAAATTATTTTTGTTACTACGTCATAACTGTAATGTTGCTACTGTTATGAATTGTAATGTAAACATCTGACGTGTTTTTTGATGGTCTTAGGCGACCCCTGTGAAAGGGTCGTGCGACCCCCCCAAAGGGGTCGCGACCCACAGGTTGAGAACCGCTGCTCTAGAGGAAGGGACTTACTCCTGAGCACACTCTGCCCTCCTCCCATCTCCATGGTCAGTCTTACCTCTTGCTTCTCTCCCTATAGCACCCTCCTCCCCCTGGCCTACTCCCAGACCAGTAAGGGGCATGGAGGGGGCGTCACCCATGCCCTGGGGGACGACTTCATCCCAACAAGTGCTCCCATCTCTTTCTCCTCCGTGGGAAGGCCCATCCTGGTTTCAGGTAATGATCATCTTCCCTCTGTCCCGGGAGGCAGGGCCTTTCTCCTAGGGGCCCGGAGGGAGGAAGGCTTCTCCCTGTCATTCACCGGGTGGGGGGACCAAGGTGGACCCCACATTTCTGGCTTCTTGGGAAGGGACTGTGGCTCTTTCACTTGCTAATGATTATTCCTTCATTCCCGTAAGGAGGGATTTCATTCACAGCTGCTCCGCCTCGCGGCCAATAATTGCTACTCAGAAAATACTAGGTGAATGATGTCCTGACCTTGACTAGTTGCATAATGCTTTGAGCCCCGCTTTTCTCGCTTGTAAAACTATCCCAGCCTGTACCATGCAGGGGAGCACGTGGCAACCCTAGCAGCCATAGCAGCTCCTTGTAGAACATTCGCTCCCAGTGCAATTCATTTTAGGACTTGCAGTTCCAGGATTGGGCACCAGGTGGCGGCAGGTCGCAGGCCCGCGGCCCTGGTCTTGCAGCATCAGCAAACCCACTAGAAAAACACTTTAGGGGCCCCACGTCAGCCCTGCTAGCTCGGAATCTGCATTTTAAACGGTCCCCAGGAAATTCATCTGCACATTGAAGTTTGAGAAGTACTTTTGTGGCACATACGACTTCTTAACATCTGAAAATGCGCTGAAAACTACCATATTTTGCCAGGTCTACTGCACACCATTTTTTGCCCAAATTTAGGAGGGAAAATGAGGAAGTGCATTATACAAGGGTAGTACTAATTCTGTATCTATATAAATATTTTTAATTCTTTTAGTTATGCTTATGGGTTTAGAAGGGTAACTCTAGAAATCAGTAATGGTATCTGTATGCAAAGTCAGACCCTGAAACACGGTAATTGAGTTCTTTTTAACATAAAATAATTTTACACCTAAAATTTTTTGTATCTTGTATCTGTTCTTCTGTTTTGTAATCATTTGTGACATAAAATTTCTTGTACCATAATACGTTCAACATATAAATGCTAAAATTCCTTTATAATACAAAACAACAAGGACCTAAATATAAAGGAATAAAAATATGAATTCAAAAATTAAAAACGCAAGATGTTTTGCCCTGCGTGTTCAGGCCCAAAATGTGGGTGCGCATCATACACGGTAGGTAGTGCGTTATCTACCCAGCAAAATACGGTAGTCATTCAATCTTCATGAGCGACCAAAGGAAAAGGAGGCACGTCTCATAGTAAGACGTAAAGACGTGCACCCAGATAGCGGTTAAGCATGTGGGTGCTGGAGCCCCCCTCGTCTGGCCTGAGCCGTGATTCTGTCGTTACCCTCAGGGTGACCTTGACTGAATCCGTTAACCTTTGCGAGCCCCTCATTTGTAGAATGGAGGTGGTAATGGTAATGGTGCCTGTGGTGCGGGGCTGTTAAGCCCCCCATTCGAGGAACCCTTGCTGAGAATGTTATGTGTGGAGTGATCCCCACGCCTGCCTTCGTGGAGCTCCCCGTCTAGAGGGGAGGCTCTGCCTGCCGGCTGCCCGGGGCTGCTTGTCGCATGTGCCCTCCTGCATAGTCCCCCAGGCTTCACCCTTTTGGACCCCAAGTCCTTCTTCATTCTGGCTCCTTGGTGCCTCAGTTTCTCTCCCTCTAGAAATGGTTTGCTCATTCCTTTAACTATTAAGCCACCCTGGGGGCTTCCCAGAACTGGGGTGCGGGAGGGCAGGTGGGTGAGGGCTGGACCAGACAGACACGGGGCCTGGGGTTCCGTCCTGGCAGCCACATGGACATAAGCGCCGTCCCGTGTGCTTGCAGCAGGGCCCCTGGCTCATTCCCATAACGGAGACTTTGGGGGCCGCCAGCGTGGGGGCAGAGAGTGATGGGCCACCTCTGTGTTCCAGGACCTGTGCTCCTCTGGTCGGTCGTGGTGCTGGTGGTGGTCCTTGGCTCCGGCTCCTTCCTGCTGTGCCACCGGAAGGCCTGCTGGAAGTGGATTCGGCAGAGTAAGTGGACGTGTCCTTGGGAGGCCCGGGTGCTCTGTGCTCGCCTGGCCTGGGTCCCTGCCCTGCCTTCTGGGGCCCTCTGAGGCTGGCATCTCCAGTCCTCCTCCTGATGTCATTTCAGAGCTCCATGTGTGCTACTCAGTCCAGACCTTCCGGCCCAACCCAGAGCCCATGGGTAAGTGTCCAGATGTCCAGCGGGGCTGCTTGAGCCACACGGACACATGGCAGCTGTGAGCCCCTGGCTTAGGGCTCCCTCGGGGCTCCTTCTGTATGGCTCCCCACATGCTGCTCCTTCTCTCCCTACGACCTCACCTGTAAAGGGAATGGGAGGGTGGAAGCTGTGACGTGCCGCGGGAGGGAGGCAGGCAGGAGGGTTTACGAACGCTCTTGGCCTTTCCTGCCTTCCTCCCTTCTGTCTCTCCCCCTTCCCTTCCTCCCGACCTTCTTCCCACCCGCTCTCCAGCCGCCGGTGGCCAAGGGGCACAGGGGTCAGTGGGGCAAGCTGATGCGCGACGTTGTGTGAGTTACAGCCTCCCTCTGTGTCTTAGCGTCCTCGTCTGTGAAATGAGGGCGCTGGGACCTACTTCAGCGGGTGGGCGTGTGGCTCGGTAAGCGCCCCCCGTGCAGGGTGCCCGCATGCGGTCAGTGCTCAGGGAGCGGTGCTCTTCACTGGCTGGCCCGTGTCTGGGGCCTTGATCCTCACCGGGAATCCTAGGCCTGCCTGACTTCTAGGCTGTTTGGAAACCCTCCCTGGTCCTTGTTCTCTGATCTCTGCCCAGCCTCCTGGCCAGCTCCTCCGGGCAGTCTTCCAGAGCCCCTGGTCCTCCCCACCCAGCCAGACAACAGAACTCTTTCACCTCTGACCTGGGGAGGGAGGGGCGTCCCGGTCATCTCGTGCCCGGTGTCTTCTCTGTCCTGAGCAGCCCCTTCCGGGGCAGAGCGAGGTCTTCCTCAGCACGCCGAGCACAAGGGAAGGAGCAAACATGAAGGAGCGTCCCTTGAGGGTCTCCCTGAGCCCTGGGGGAGAGGGTGGTGGTCTTCATTCGGTAAGGAGGCGGAGAACTGGCCAGGGCCACACAACCTAATCGGTGCCACTGCCCAACTCAGGCACCGGTCCTTGAGATTTTAGTTTTGTTTGTAGAGGGCTCAGTCCCGTCCCGTCTCCCTTCCTCCCCCCAGGCTCTGTCCACCACCCCGTGCCCACCCGGGAGCCCAGTGGTCCGCCCCAGGCCAGCTCAAGGCCCCCTCGCCCCCCTCGCCCAAGGACCCTTGGAGAGCCTTGCTGTAGCCTGACCGTTGGCTTGGGCACAAAAACAGTCTGCTGAGGCCTGTTTTGAGTTTGATGAGTTTCACAAGCAGGTGCTAGCGTTCCCTTCGCACGGGGGGTTTTCGTGTTTTGATAGTTTCAAGCCTTTTTCCATGAGCTGTCAGGCTCGGTGTCTCATTGAAACCCATGTTTGCTTTCTTGACATTTTTCTAGTATTAGAATTTCCATTGCCATGAGTTTATTTTTTTTTTCTTCAAACCTTTGTGATAGCAGTTTTGTCAAATGCACAAAATAAAAGAGGTTGGGGTGGGGGGGAGGAAAGCACCTTCCCTTGAGAAGCCAGGCCTGCAAGGAGCCCCGAGCCCAGAGACTCAGAGGGGTCCATCCGGTTTAGGGCCAGTTCTGTCTCTGGCTTCCGGTGAGCCCCTGGGGGTCTGGGGCTGCAGCCCCGAGGAGGAAGGAAGGTGAGGCCACGAGCAGCACGCAGGCCGCAGCAAGGTGGACGCCCCGTCCTCTGGAGCTGTGGGTGCTGCGGAGGTGCAGAAGGGCTCCTTCATTTGTTCATTCACTCATATATTCACATCGTGTCATCGGGCCCTACCTGGTGGCTGTGTGCTGGGTGCAGAAACTGTCCTCACACTCCTGAGCTTTTAGACCTGTGTCAGTTGCTCAAAGGACTTAAAGGCTAGCAGGATGGGAATGTGCACCCCAGCCCTCCTGGTCCTGGGTCTGCAGGACAGGGGTTGGAGGCGGGGGGCAGTTGGTGTATTAAGCAGCACAGTGGAGAGATGGGGAGGTGCCCATTTAGATGCTCACCAGTCATCCCCTGAGTTGATTTGAGTTTTTGGCGTGTGTCTTTGGTGGCAGGCCCCTTGCTGGTCTCATGTTACCCCGTAGTGTCCTTGTGAAGCACCTACTGTTAAGAAAGAACCCATTTCACAGATGAGCACCCAGAGGTGCAGGAAGAGATGGGAACTGGCGGAAGGCCACGTGATAAATAAGCACTCGAGCCCAGATTCTGTCGGTGGCGAGATTTTTGTCAGACGGGTTTCTCACCCTCGTACTGTTGATCTCTGGGACCGGATCATTCTTTGCTGTAGGGAGCCGTCCTGTGCATGTAGGATGTCAGGCAGTTTCCCTGGTCTCTAGACCCACCAGATCACTAGTAGCACCTCCCAGCTGTGACAACCACAACTGTCTCCTGACATTGCCGAACATCCCCGGGAGAGAAATCGCTCCTGGTGACAGACACTGATTAAAATTCTTACAACCCTTCATCTGAATGGACACCAGAGCCATGGCTTTTTATCTGTTACTTCAGGGAGGTTCAAATTAGAAAACAAAAGTGGTTTTGGTAGTTTGTTTGGAAACAATTTCCAACTTAGTGAGAAGTCCCAAGTATGGTACCAAGAACTTACTTTACCTGATCCATTTGGGAGTAAGTGGCTAACTTAACGCCTTATCATTTACGACACTTTGGTGTGTATGTCGCGCACTGCGAGGGTGTATTCTTGTCTGTGACACGTCCACAGTCGAACCATCGAAATCAGAGACTTCACCTTGACCCGTCACTGCTAACGAGTTCTCTTCTCCCCCTCGTGTCCTTTAGCGCAAAAGAACCCGGTTCTGAATCTCGTGTTGCATTTGGTTGTCATGCCTCCAGAGTCTCCTGGATTTGGGGTCAGTTCCCGTCTCTTTCCTCACATTCATGCCACTTTCAAAGAGGCCACCAGCGATTGTTAGATGTCCCTCACCTTGAGTTTGTCTGGACTCAGGTTGTGCATCTCTGGTGGGAAGACCTGAGGAGGGGCACTGAGCTCTTCTTTGTGGCATCCAGTCCCCAAGGCCACATTTTGCTTTCGTGGGTGTTTCACTCTGAACCCTGGAGTGAGGTGGGGTCTGCCGGGCTTCTCCACCGTGAAGTTGCTCTTTTCTCCTCGGGAATCACTAAGTATTTTGAGGAGAGGTATTTGGAGGCTGTGTAAATAACCTGTCCCCCATCAGGCGTTCCGTTTACTTCATTTCTATATTTACATCTGACTCCTGGGTTTTATTCTGGTACCATCATTATTTAGTTTGATGGTCACATAGTCCCAGGCTCGGCGGGGGCCACTTCAGGCTGGCTCCTGTGTCCTTTCGTCCACATCCTTTTTGTGTTTGGAGCACTCTGAGATGTCCCCAGCTTAGCTTGTACTTTCCTGCCCCGCCCTGGGGTCGGCCTTCTACCCAAGGAGCCCAGGATCTGAATTGAGGAGTGCTGGTTGCTAAAGTCCGGCTGAACCTCTGCCCAGCTCCTTCCTTGGGTCTGGTCTGCGCGCGTACCCCAGGCCAGAGACAGGGTGGGATAAAAGGGGAGAGCGATGGGGATGGAAGGGGCCCAGGACTGGATTCGTGAGTCAGAACTCATTGCTCAGCCGCAGGGGTCCTCAGGGCAGCCCCGGGATACCGCGTACTTTCCCGGGGGGCTGGCGTCCTGGGTGCTGGATGTGTTTAGGAGATCGTAGTTATTCCCAAAGCAATGGAACCAAAACATGGGGACAGTGGACAGAAGCAACACTTTTTAGGGGAAAAGCGCTTACGAAATCTGACCTCTGTACTCGGGACAGTTTGTTCTGGGTCTTCATCCAGGTACACACGAGGGCTGTCACGCGGCAGGAGGCAGGTTCGGCACCTTCTGGAGCCCGCCTCTTCACCTTTCCGTTCTTTGGGGCGCGCTGTGCGGGGCAGCATGGAGGGATGATTTTCTCTGCAGCGTGAGGGAGCGTCAGGCCTCGCGAACGTCCGGGGACCTGCTGTGTGCCAGGCAGTGTCCCGGGCACCTTCTGTTTTTAAAGTTTTAATTAAAACAATTTTTGTTTTTAAAACAGTTTTAGATTGGCAGAAAATCTGAGAAGCTAACACAGAGTCCCCACGTGCCCCACACCCACGTTCCTCTATTATTAACCTCTAACGTGGGGGTGCTGGGTGCGTTTGTCACCGTGAATGAACACTAGTGCCCAGCCACGTGCACACCGGCTTAGGTTTTGTCCTAAGGTCCTTTTCCTGTCCCAGGATCCCACCCAGGACACCGCATTCTGCTTAGTTGTCATGTCCCCTGAGGCTCCACTGGGCTGGGACAGTTCTGACTTGCCTGGTTTTTGGTGACTCGGGCAATTTTGAGGACTGCTCAGTTCTGTTGCAGGACGCCCCTCGGTTAGAATCGGTCTCATGTTTTCGTTTTTGTTTTTTCCTGCTTCGGTCGGGAGCATGAGGGTAGGATAGGCGACCACACGGGTACATGGTCATTTCTATCACATCATGTCGAGGGGACGTGACCTCAGCGTGATTGATCCCCGGGCACCTCACTTTTGAGATCTCGTTTAATCTCCGTGGAAACCCTCCCGAGTGGGAACAACCCCCCCGACTTTCCTGATAGGAGGCCTGAGGCTGGGGGGGTGCCGGGCTCACGGCGGGGCGCTGGGCCCTCCCGCTGAGGGCCGCCTCACTCTTGGGCATCTGGGGGGCCTTCAGCTCTTCAGTTCTTCTAAGCACCGCCGGGCTCGGCTTGTTTCCTCTCTTGGGACTTCTTGAGGGTGTGTCCCCAGGGAGGGAGTACTGGGTCGGAGGGTGTGAGGTTTGAAGGATCAAAAATTGTGTCATTTTGTCCACGGATTTCTTTTGGTCATTGTTCTCTTTGGCCTCTTTCCCCATCAGACACTTTTCTACCTGCTGATGGGCATTTACAAGGGACCCAGGAGAGTGTTTCCCAAGGTGACCTCGCGTCCACACAGCACGTGTAACCCGCCCATCTTACCTGTGTTGTCGTGGTGGGTCGGGCTCCCCAGAGATGCCGAGGGGATGGGGCAGAGCTGACCTGGCGGCACAGCCGCAGCTTCCCCCGGTCTCTCTGGTCAGGTGCGCGCAGCCCGAGAGGACAGTCTGCGCCTTGGAGTTGCTTTGCTCTAGAGGAGACCAGAGACCTGGGCACCAGTGCCAGCTTTCTCAGACTCATCTTGGATGGTTAAGTGTCAGCATGCACTTGGCTGTGACCTGGCCTACTTAATATGAGAGAAAAATTGGGGTTGGGGTGGGGGTTTGGGAAGAGAAGATAAAGGGTCTGCTGTAGGAGTCTCCGCACCAGCTCCTCCCGGGCCCACCGAGGGGGTGCTGCCGGGTACGGGGTGGCTGGCGAGTGGTTGTCCTTGAAGCTGGCTGCCCGGGCTCTGAGGCACGGTGGGCAGAACACCAAACTCAGAGTGCCTGGCACTAAGAGGGCTCAGAGACATCCTCAGGGACTGTCATCCATGCTGTCACCAGCTTTGAAATCCTCTGTCTGTTTTGCATGGGATCTGGGGGGCTCTGGCCTCTATAGAGCCCGGGGGCTACGAGGTGGTGGCAGCAACCACAGACCAACTTCAGAGCCAGCAGAAGCCTCTTTGACTCCAGCTGGGGTGCTCGCTTCTCCTGAAGCAACCTTTCCTCCTGGGGTGGGGGCGGGAGGTGGGCTGGGGAGGGGTCCAGTGTACTGAATGGCTGGACGAGAGGTGGTTCCCCAGTTCTCAGTCTCTGAACAAGTGAGCCCCTGTGACCCCTGCTGGGGGGTGGGGTGGGCACTGACCTCTAAACCCACCTTCTGTGCTCTAGACTGAGGGCCTGACTGAGCCCCAGCTACCACTGGGGAGCAAGGCGGGGCATTTGCCCACATGCCAGGTGAAGTCACTGCTCTTCTTCTTTCTGCAGATTCCAGGCCCCGGAGGAGCCCGACAGTGAGTAGCCCCCCCTCACCCCAGCTTGGTACCCCTAAATCTGACTCCTTCCTTAAGAGATCTGCTGGTTCTGAGAGCTGCCTGTGGTCATTCTGCTCCCACACTGCCTGGCGTGTGGGCTCCCCCTGCAAGTGCAGACTCTGTCTCTCCCCCTCCCTCTCTCCCCTCCCCCTCTCCCC